>VZRO01008194.1:195744-201797 GCA_013397915.1 Daphoenositta chrysoptera
TGATAGCGAAGGATGAAAAAAATATTTTTCTGTAGTTATGGCAAACCAAACCACTCCGTGTTCTTCCACTGCATATTTTGAAGTGAAAACTTCTTTGTTTTCTATGTCTCTTGTCAAAAATACGAAGCTTTAGTATGTCAGTGTAGTCTATTCAAATGGAAAGAACCATTTAGATATTTTTTTTTTCCTTTAGAGCCTCATCTTTTTCCAGTGCTGTAGCTGTTCCCCCTGGCAAGTTCCAGCTACACTCAAAATACTCGAATAAGATGGTCTGATAAGGTTGCCTTGTCTCTTAGGTTTTTACTTATTTATAGGAAGAAATGTTTAAATGGTATTTAGAAGAAATAATTACACAGGGAGTACAAAATATATTTCTTAGCGGTGTTTCTTTAGTCCCTGCAACCTGTTTTTATGCTATGGGTCAGGACTTAACAGCTCTCAAGAGTGTCTGGCTGAATAGTGGCAGGCTTCTAAATCTCAAATCAAGTGCTCTTCAAAGCACCTTACTTCACTTGAGATAAAAACTTGAGGCAGGTTTTTTCTATCTGGCCTATTCATCAAGTATAATCTACTGAATTGTTGACATTTCTAAACACTAAAGGGATTTTAAAGATCTTATTGCTCTAAAGAGACTTACTTGTAGTACAGAATAAAGAAGTGAAATGAAAAAAATACTGACACATGAAAACTACAAAACTAAATAACTGCTAGAAACAGCTGAAAGTAAATAGCTATAATTTGACATATAGTTTCTTTACAAAACACATTTTTGATGTAAGAATCTGCTCAAATGTTCAACCCTCCCCCTAACTTTCAGATAAATAACAATGTTTCTTTTAATCAGAATTAGTCACAAAAGTCTTGCATTTAATGTGATACCAGTTTCTGTCATTCATATTTAATGTATTTGTTTTCGTTTACACTGAGACCTACTGTCTGAAACAGAGTTGTTTAAAAAGAAATTAGTGTGACCTGTCTTTTAACCTTTCCCCTTCTTATTCTGTGTTTAAAGTTCCTTTAAAGCATGGGTTTCCCAAAGGGTGGGCAGAATGACCACTTGGTCACCAATGCAATTTTTCTCTTCTTCTAAGTAATATCAATCACTGAATAAAAATATGCCGCCATGAGTTTTCGTACCAAAACAGGTTGAGCCTATATTACAGATATTAAATTACACTTCAGGGATTTCTGAAGTCTAAAGATTATTTGAAAGTAACACTACAAAAGGCTTTGTTAGCTGGCGTTTTAAACCGTAGCCCTGAGTCACAGGGGATTAGTGCTGAAGAGATATTAGAATATGAATTATGTAACGTCTGCAGCCTTACCTGGGAGTTACAGGAACTGAACATACTTCCTATATCAGTGCCAGGTTCAGGGTGAGAAGACAATGATAGCAGAAATACCTTTTTTTTTTCTCTTCTGGCCTGATTTTTGCCTTAACATGAAGTGTCTCACAGTGAAATTTGCCACTGCAGAGCTGAAGTTTCTAGCTTATGAAAAGCTGTAAAAATAAATTGGTAATCTGTTTAGCAGCCCTGGTTTGTAAATGTGCAGGATTTTGTAAACCAGCAATACATTTATCTATCTAAATGATACTTGCTTTTAAAACAGAGGTCAGTAGCAGTAGTTTGCACTTACACAGACCTTTTTTATTTCTCTCACTCTGTTTTAAAGTGATTGAATGATTTGTGTTTCTGCACACATAATAATCCTGCAAAGCAGACTCAGAAAATACCTGTAGCAAAGAAGAGCTTGTCCATGCATGAAAAGCAAAATAATTTTAAAAAAGGATAAGAAGCTCCAGAAAATTAGTCTGCTTCAGAAAGCTATTAAATTGTTCCTATCCCTGAAGCTTTACAAATGTGATAATTGTTGTGTTCTGGTCGTGTAATATGTTTCTGCACCAAGTCGAGGCACTTCCCTGTTGCTGAAGCCCTCGTGTCTGGAGGAGGGACGGGTGGGCTGTGGCACAGGGGTAATGAATCTTCCCTGTGGGCAGCACGTGCTCCAGGTCTGAACGCCCAGAAATGCTTCCCAGACGTGCTGGGCTGCCTAGCAATGGAAATTTTCTAATTCCAGCTGACTTAAAAAAGTAAATACAGAGTACAGCGCTGTTCCCGGTATGAAAACAATACCGCCCTCCCCCCAGCTGACATTTACTTTTTGAGTTGGCAAACCAGTCACTGAAATGCACTTGTAATGGAGACTTGCCAGTGTAAGTTACCTGTCTTGGAGCAGAACCTTCCTGTGAAATGTTGAAATCTCTCTGGACGATTTTATCAAGAGGCAGAATACATTTTATCAGTTACTCGATGCAGTTGCACACCCTCAGAAATCGGTTTTAAATGAGGTTATTAATGAGTTTTCTGAAATGTGACAGGAACTGAGACAGAAGCCTGGTAAATTGCAGTGAACTTTACCAGATAGTTTTGGATGAAAACTCAAATATTTGTTTAGGTTTTCAATTTAGCTGAAATTTTAGAGGGTGACAGTAACACTGTAATCCTGGAACAGATGCTTCTGCTCTGAATGCTGTTTCTCCCTCCTCCTCACATACACAGCTTTTGTTTGTACACACAGTGCCTTGAACACTTCTCAAGCTTCTCAAGTAGAGAGACTCAAGTTGTTGTAGAGCATCGTGGGCATCACCAGCAACTCTGGAACATTTCCAGTGAGCCATCTGTGGTTTGATATGAAATCTGTATTCCCTGGCATGTTGCAATGTCATTCAAAGAAGGAGTAGGCACAGTGGAGGCACTGATTCAATGAGAAGCTTCATAGAGTTGTAGGACTGAATTCCTCCCCCTGACCTTTTAGACTCCAAGTGAAGAATTTGGTTTAAGCTAGTCACTCAGGTTTCCTGAATAATCAGCAGATATGGACAAGCGCTTGCAAGGACGATTCATCTCACCCTAAGTATATAATGTAGGTTAGACTGAATGGCTGACTGGTAGACAGCTGCAATTAGGTTGAATGAATCCGTCAGGGAAGAGAATGTGACATTAACATCAGCATCCAGCCTGGCTGTCCTGAGAGCCCTGGAATTACTCAGACTTGCATCACGGGGCCCACACTCGTCTTATGTAAGCTCAGGGAGGAGAAATTCAGCAAAGAAGAACAGATCCACAGGAGAAATGTCCTTGTTTTGGACATAGATGATAACATCAGACTCATGAAGTACTGCTTGAATTTAGAACAGTATTTCCCTTCAGGATTTAGACAATACATTCCAATCTCAACTATAACATGCCTAAATTAATATATCTCTTCCTGGCCTCCATCTTTCCCTTTCTTCACTCCATCTTTTCTTCAGCCCTTTGTCACTTAATTTATTTCCCTATGGCTGTTCTCTTTCACTCACCTTTCTAAACATTACTTTTTCAGTTAGAAGGAAAAAAAAAAAAAGCTTTGGCATTAATAGAGTATTTATACATCATGACTTTTCCTTCTGCCTTGATATTTTGTCTTTTACTTTTTCCTTTTTTACCCACTTTGTGTATTCAGACCATAAACTCTTCAAGACAGAGACAGTCTTTCAGTTTGTGCCTGATAAGAACTGTATCAGTATTACTGTAGTGTGTTATGTATGTATTTAGTCCAGTTCTGCTTGTAAGATTACCACGGGCTTCTCTGAATTTTGGATCAGACAAGCAGTTGAACACCTGCAGTCCTTGGGCAGCCTATAACCATTACTGATGGATCCATCCCTCTTTATAAAACAGGAGTTTCTTCATTATCCAGAGACCCCAGCTAAAACATAAAGCAGATCTGTTCCTTGGATGTGTGATTAAAGACACCTCATGGTGCCAAGCACTGGTGTCATTCTCAGGTGTCAGAGAAGGCAAATCTTCCTGATATTTTTCTCTTTCCCTTGAGTCCCTTCACATGTAACAAATCATCTTTAACACATGTTGGAGTTTTTCTTTGCAATGAGTTCATTCAGACAATTGTCTGTGCTTTCCTTTTCCATCACTGAAAATTAATGATTTGAGCTGCACATACAGAAACCCACCCATCCCTACTCAGTCTGCAACTGGAACTTCTTCAGACACCCAAAATACCCCGGGGATGCATTTTACACAAACAGGTACAGAATTGAATTGTATTGGTACAAGCAAGTATCTCTGAACAGCAGCCAGTGTTATAAAACTAAGCTTTAAATTCAGACTCAGGAATCCAGATTTCTGGTCAGAAAACAGAAACAGTACCATGTGGCACATCCAAACAAATCAGCACAGTTCAAATTGAATTCTCCTGGATATTATCATATCCCTTCTGTAAAGCAGATACACTGGAAAGCTGCAGTGTTCTGAAATGTAAAATGGATTTTTGCAAAATCTATCATACAAAGAGTAGGTTAATTAATGGTTCTTAATTTTGCCACATGTCCTTAAAAATGCTGTTTAAAAAAATCTGTTTGTACTATTGGAAACCCACAATAAACATCACTGTTCTGTAAATGAGGTGAAAGTGAGAATTGCCCTGGTTTTATTTTACATTCTCTAAGTGATGGAAAATAGGAGTTTTAGAATTGTGTTCAAATATTCTCAGTAGTATTATCTATCCTTTAGCAGACAGACAGACATATATAGGTAGAAGTTTATTTATCAGTTATTCTTACTGGAAGCCTTCTCTCAACACCTGGTGTTAGCAAAAGTTAACATCATGATGGCTTGGGTTTTGCTTCAACTTAAAAAAAATAAACAGGATGTGCTTTTTTAATAATGTGTGATTATTTTAACATGGGTTGATAGAGCTGTGCTTTCATATAAGTCAATCACAGTTACATGAAATGTAGAAAATTTTAGAATGCTCTTTTTAAAAGTCAAGTCTTTTGTTCTTTATGACCAGTTTAGAAAATGTATCCATTCCTGTGATCTACAAATGGTGATGTAGTGTCTGTGAATACAGCAGAACAAGAAGAAACTGAGTTCATGTCCATTATACAGAGAAATAGTTTCCTACTCTTTTATCTCCTGAATTTGTTAAAATACTGAGCAAACTGCAACATGAACAGGAATGTAAGAGATTCATAGTAGATGGTTGAAGAAGAGTTTGTATAAGACTGAAATGCAGCTTTGGGAGAATAGTTTGGCTCCGTTCTCTCCACAAGATAAATATTGTCAGTTGTGTGACACCATCATTATTTGTGAAGCAAATTTCACAACAGCCATATGATTTCTGCCTGACACAGGTCTAGGCCAGGTGGAATGACTTTTCTGTTCCTTGCTGAGAGAGCCAATAATGTCTTCAGTGGCAAAGGGCTTATTGTTTAGTCGTTGAGAAGTGAACTTAAATTAACTCAGAAATTTTAGGCTTTGTAGCAGTAATAAAATTTTTGTACGTTTTCATAGCGATATTTTGCTATGTGAGTAGTTACAAAGTTATGTCAATATAAGTGATGTGTCACTCCAATGGACTACATATCATATAAAAGAGAATTAAATTCATCAGAATACACATATCTGGTGTTCCTCAGTTGGAGAGTCTGGCAAGAGAAGAAGGCAAAACTTGTAGTAACCTCTATGTCCAATATTTGAGAAAAGCCTTTCTCTCTAGAAGAAATTTAGTTTCATACCTGCACATCTTTGTTCTTATGTTAAGCCCAAAGGTAGAAATTACTACTGGTAGTTACACATGAGGTGATAATAAAAAGACATAAAATGGAAAACATAATGCAAGTGGTGGATTGTGGGCACCATAAACAAGAGGAAACAGAAACAGGAACTCGGCCTTTCTGCTGCAGTCTGTTCCCATTCTGTCTTGTGGGGGCTTTATGGAATGGGGAGGGTTCTGCTTCAAAGAGAAGTAAGTGGGATGTAAAGCTCCCCAACTAAGAGTCTGCATCTTTCATTTTCCCAGCATTCCTAAAATTCTTCTCCCCACCCCCCTCTTCCCCCTAAACCAAATCCCTTCGGCTTTGGTGACTTCAGTCTTCATGGAGTTGTAGCAAATGGAAGTAGAAGGGATCTAGAGGGGTCATTAACCCATCTCCCTGCCCCAAGGCAGGGCTGCAGCCATAGTAGACTAATAAGCTGGTTTTTTTTTTTTTT
>VZRO01008194.1:201802-226558 GCA_013397915.1 Daphoenositta chrysoptera
TTTTTTTTTGTCAAAGATCCAAATAAATGAATTGTAAAGATTTTTGGGAAGTTTGGGTTCAGTTTTTAAAGCTTCATGTAACTGTTAGCAGAGTCACAAGGCTGACTTCAGTGGAATTACTTTAATATGAATCAAATTAAGAAACTATCACCTCATTTTTAATGAGATGCAGTGATTTTGCATGACTCATGTTATTATGTATTTTTTTGCTACGGTATTACACCGTACATTAATACACTACGGTATTAACCTACATTATATAGGTATGAAAATATAATAATGATTTTGGAGTAATATACAGAATTACTTTGTGTTTAGATTTTTGCCAATATACATATATCTGCTTATCACATTGTTGCTAAAAAATTTTGTATTCTTTACTCCTTAAAGCATTTTACAGATTATGTGATTTTTGTAGCCCACAATTAATTTTATGAAATGGTGCTGTATCTTCAGCGTCTTCCACCTCAATTATCTCTGTATAAAAACAGCTCGTACAGATACATATTTCCTCAAATCTGATGAGTAATTTTTGAACTGTTTGGTTTTTATCCTGTGTAGGTGTAATACTGGATTTCACTAGTTGCCTCCGCAGTGCAGTGGCAGTAGATTCCTCAGAAAAATGTCTAGCTGATGTGTGTAGTTGTACAATAATCAGTTCTTTAACGTTATCTCTGGTAGCTAACTCCTTGTTTACCCTGCCACTGGTTACATAAGTTCAGTCATAGATTTTTACTTTATTTTCAGTTCCTTTCACAGCCAGTTTAAGCATGTGTAGGCTTCTATGCGTTTTGTAACTGAAGTATAAACATCAGGAGAGGTTTTTAGGAAAACTGCTGGCCAGTCCTCTTAAGAGTGAAGAGAGAAAAAGTCTTGGCATTGGAAAATCGGGGGGGAATATAATAAACCTCTAAAACAATCCCCTTGATACAGTAAGATACACTGGCAAAAGCACTTGCTAGTATTTTTGTATAGTAGGATTGTAAAAAATAAATTGACCCCAAGCAAACGTAGCAGCCCACTGGGAGTTCTTGAAATAGGCATGATGTGGTTCTTTACATCCCAGTCTTCGTGGCAGAGCAGGGTCAGAAAACCATCAGTGTGTGTTTGGTCCTCTGTGCTGGGGCTGGACTCACTGATTGCCCTGTGTCCTTTCTGAGCTGTCTTTTACATAATCTCATCTTCCACTTCTGCCTTTTTTTTTCCCCGTTGAGAACAAATAAAGTAATTAGAAGTTTTCTTCAGGCAGAGGGAGGAGCAGGCACAAAGTATGTAATAAGTTTTGTCTAAACTGTTTTCCTTTCGTAATGCATGCCCTAAAGCTGTGTGCTTAGCTGGGTTCAGTGTAATTGTTCCTCCCCTGCAAAGCCTTCCAGACTGCCCAAAACACAGCACCAAACTCACATCGTGCCCCTTCCCCAGCTATGCTGTGTTCCATAATATCCTTCTTCCAGAGCCAGTTATTTCTTCAGCCAGTAAATGAAAATTAGATTCTGAAGATCCTGAGTTGAAACCTTCCTGACAGCCTCCATGGGTGAAAATACTGGGTGATCATGTAATTAAACACACTGTAATAATGCAGATACACGATTAACTTTGCACAAAGGAAGTTTACTCCAGCATTCCCTAGTTTTTCACTGATAAACTTTACCTTTTATTGATATATTTTTAAGAAGTTATCCCAAGGGGAGTGATTACAGGATCCTATTTTCACTTGCATGTTTACTTCTGCCACATTATGACCATTTTGCCTTAAAATACTATGTCTAGCATATGGCTAGGGATGCATTTTTGCTGTCCTGTGAAAACCCAACCTGTTTGGCACACTCAGTGCATTCAGCTTGACTCTTCTGCAGGCATTTACCTGCTTTTTGGAGCAGGTGAGCAACTGCCTGTGCCCACACTCTGGGCTGGGGCAGCGGGGCAGAGGAGAGGGGCAGGAAGCAGGAATGGAAGCAGTGCCAGCAGGGAAAAGGAGGACAGATCAAGAACGGGTGAGAAGAGGAGGAGCTGAACAAAATATGGGATGAGGAAGGCAAGGGGTTGAGGCAAGGAAGGGTGGCCTGAATTTGAACCTGAATTTGAATAGGAAGAGGAGCAGGGCATGGAAACAGAGGCAAGAGAAATACAGGACTGTCAGGGGCAGGGATGAAGAGCTTGGAAGCAGAAAGCTGAGACCTGGGGGCTGCAGATAACCAGAGAGGAGACATTTTTGTCATGAAAACCAGTTGTGGGATGGAAGGCCTGGACAAGGATTGGGATTGCCAGTATGAGCAAAAGCATCCTGATTCTTACCAGCCTGATAAGAGTCTCCATGTTTTAAAGGGATGGAGGTCAGACCATCAGAAATAGCAGAGAAGTCTGTCCACCAGAAAACATTCTGCACTTAACTGGGACCTTAAATGTGGTTGTTTCTCTGTGAAAATGTCTGTTTTGTGGAGCTGGTGTTCCAGAAGGATCACAGCTTGTTCATACCATCACTTACTGCCTTAGTTCAAGTGACCACAATGTCCCTATTGGTGCCAAAAATAAAGGCCAGTTGCTTAACCTGTAGATGTCTGTATAATGCCATGCAATGAATTTCCTGTTTGTTTGTGGCTTAACATTTAGAATATTTTTTAATGGTGTTAAAATATTTATTAGGATTAATATTTTCAACCTTGTATATGGGCAGACAGAAAATTTCTCCACACAGAAAATTTCTCCATACAGAAAATGTAAGGCATGATATTTTGAAATACCTATGTAGGCTTTGTTCACAGGGAGCGTGTGTGTGTCCAGTGATTCAGAGCTTAATGGCAGAATAATATTCAGTTGTTTTCAAAGGACTCCAGTGTGGTTTGTTGTTCAGAATATGTCCTGTCTAAGGATGAATGTGGTATATGCAGGGAACTATGCTTCCTGGAGAACCAGCAATTTGTTATAATGTTTGAAAATTGGGATTATAGAGGAATGGATTGCAGAGGAAAGGATTGCAGGAGGAATGGTCTCATAATTAAGACATGGAAGGATATCATGGAAGGTATGATGTGTGTCTCTGCCAATACCACTGAACTTCTGTGTGATCATGTTGCTTCAACATAGCATTTTTGTTTCTATACTCTTATTTTGTGTCTCTGGCTTTCTGAGTGCCTGACTTGGGGTTCTTGAAGAAATACTAAGCACTCAGCTGCAAATGAAGTTAGCATTTGAACACGTGAAATTCGTAAAATGCTAAACATTGTGGAAAAGCAACTCCTAAATGTCTCAGACTCTGTTTCTGAAATTAGGAGATACCTTTTGCCATGTGTTTTATGTGCCTCAATTCCCTGTCTCTAAAATGGAGGTAACTTTGCTGCCTTCTCTCACAGGAATATTAGGAAAATAACACAGTTGGTATTTGTGAAGCATTCAAGTGCTGTATACTGACATGTGCTATTGAAAAGCCATTCTGTCTTCAGAACAAGGTTTGAATAGTGTACAATAAATATGTCAGAAAAGTTCAGAGTAAACAGTGACAAGAAAATAAAATACTGAATAGCCAGTCACTAAATGAATAGCCAGTCACTAAATGAGCAGTGTGCATCCTCTTCACTGAAGAAGATGGGGAAGGAGAGTATTTGCCTGTATAATAAAATTCTATATCATAACAAATACATCTGTAAAAGCCTAATTCACTTCTAACATCCAGTCTAAGGATGTTAAATTTTTTACTTTTCCTATCTAAGGCTTTGCAGATTTATGAAGATTCTTTTGTCTGTTTCCTGTTTAGAATATATATTAGCAAATGAACACAGCATTGACCAAATGACTGTGTAAATGTAAAAGATTGTTTTACTTTTCTGACCACGCTTTTAAGTCCAGGGGGTGTGGCAGGGTTTTTTGCAGTTGTTCCCTGTCTGTGGTATTTAGTCAGTCCCTGCCTAAGATGAGTTTGCTGAGTCTTGGTTCTGTTTGCTCTTCATCACCTTGCTCAGAATGCATTTGGCAGACTTGGCAAAGGGTCAGTGGTTGCAGGAGGAAGGCAGTGTTACTACACGTTCCCTAGAGGAAGCTGCCTCTCCTGCTCCTGGTGAGGGCAGAGAGATGCCAACAGGGAGCGGGAGAAGCTTGGATTAGTTCACTTCTCTCTCCTCCTCCCACATCCCGCTCACCCTGCTCCCTGCCAGCAGAGTGCTGTACACTTTTTAAGAAAGAAAATGTGATTGAAAGATCTGCCAAGTGCTCCCCTGTACTTCCCAGCTTCTCCTTCTCCTCTGCTTTTCAGTGCTTACAGCCCCTCCCACACAATCCAAGTTGAGCATTGGCTCTTCCCAGCAAACGTTTGCTCAGCAGCCAAAGGAGATAGGCTCGTGCCCTTTTTGTGTTGAAATGAGAAATGAGAAATGAGGCATCATGGGCTACAGACCACAGCCAGGCTTAACCTTCTTTGGAGTAAGGGGAGAACTGTGAGTGAAGGACTCTCCAGCACAGCACTGGTTTAATGCAGTGAAATGTCAGAGCTGCAGAGTTCCTGTGTGGTATTTACAGGGAGAGGGGGTTGATACGTGAGCTGTGCTTCACAGGCAAAATGCTGTCAATAAATACACACCTTTCTCCTATGTCAGCACTGGGGTATGGCATCTCACCCTGGACACAGCCTTCCTTGCTCCTCATGCATTACTTTACGTATTTCCTTCCCTTGGAGAAAACAACTTCTCCCAGTGCTGCCCACAGCCAGGAGTGGCCAGTGGGTAGGAAGCCCTTGGGAGCATCTCTCAAGTTACACCCAGTTGCACAGTCTCAAAACCAACAAGGAATTCCACAGTCATCTCACCGTAAATTCAAAGATTTCTTATGCATTTTTATTGAATTCTTATGATACAAAAGTTCCAAAAGTCTTGAATAAAAGGAAGCTGTGTTTACACACATAATAAATAATAACATAATAATGATAAAAGCAAAAATGTAGCAAAAGCTGAGAATAAGGATAGTCCACACAGCCTCATAATACAGTTTTGCAGCCACTACTGTTCCCCTGTTCCCTTCAGAAGCGTGTGCATCTTAAAAGAACCACCCAGTTTAGCCTTTGCCTACTAAATCTTTCAAGAAATATGCTCCTTCCATGATACCAGTTTCATAAATTATTGCACTGTGCAGAAGATGCTCAGCTGTCTCATCTGACCAGCTTTCAGTGCCTCGCTGTGTCCAAAAGCAAGCCAGAAATTAAGCAAGTAAAGCCTCAGTTTTACATTAATTTTCACCTTACTTTACAAAAGCTAAATGGTAATGTCATGTCCTTTATGTATCTCCAGTGTAAAAGACCCTCAGAGGGAGGGTGGAAGTATTTTTGTCATAGCTGAAAAATAAGGATTATTGTGCAAGGACCACGTGCTTGTGGGCAGCCATGTAACCTGTGTCTCTGTTCCCCCATCTGTAAACTGCATTTAATGTTCCTACAACTCACTGGGGAGGGCAAGCTTTGATTAACATATATGATTGCCTGATACAAATGCAACTACTGTCACTGCTTGGTTTTATTAGCCACTACCAGTAGAATATGAAGAGGAAACATCTAGCAAAATAATGTGCAACCAGGGTGAGCCCTCTCCATCTTTTGACCATCACATAATTTATTTTCAGACTCTGTCACCATGTGTGCATGTTTGAAATAAAACTATACGTAACTGTAGTACTACAGAAATCAAATTATTTGATGTAGAGGTTGACATGAAGGCAAAACACTTGTTTTTAAAGGAAAAATGCCTGTAGATATAATTAAATACCTTGAGCAAATTTGTGTTTTGTTTAGAAAATTCTAGAAATCTTAGAAAACAGAAAAAATCTATTCCAATTTACAGAATCCAATATATTGAAAACATACAAAACAGTTGCCAGGCCAGCCTAGAAGAGTGTCTGGGAAATGCTTTATTTGCGTGAGTAAACACGGATCACTCAGGAAAAAGACCGCATTTTGAAATACGCTACGCAAAATGATTTCTACCGCATTTATATTTTTTTTTCTCCATGTTTTTCTCTCTCTCTCTCTTTTCCCTCTCTCTCCCCGTCTCTCTCTCCCTCTCCCTGCTGAAAATCTCCTGCCACAGCGGCTGCATTTGCCTCCAGACTTGTCAGACACAGTGAGCCGCGCGAGCAAACAGGATCTGGCAGGATCCGCCAAACTGCTGAGCTCAGGATGTGGTGCCATGGCCATCGGCAAGAAGCACCTGGACTTCTAGTGATTTCTACTTAGCAGTTCCACTCAGATTTATCTGACACTCTAATTATGAGTGTTAATGACTTATATAAATATTTTTCTTAATGATTTGACCCAGCGGTCTTTAAAAATACATGTTGTCATATGATGCCTTCCTTTTTTTTTTTTTTTTTTCTTTTTTTTTTAATGTTCTGGTTTCTTTGTACTAATTTTGGTCTTGTTTGGATTTTGCTTTTAGTTAAAGCTGCTGTTATGTTGGGTTCTGCCATTGTTCTGCTCCGGTGGAAACAGGGAGTATTTTGTTCCTTTCTTTAAAATACAAAAATTGTGATTACCCTTTCATTTCTATCTTTTTTTTTACATGAAAAATAAAGGGATGTTTTTCCCAAAAGAATTTTTATATACTTACATTTAATATTTTGTATGAATAATGAGTTGGATGGTTTATTGAAATAAAGGAATGGAACTAAGCAATTCATTGTCATGTGTTATTCAAAAAGCAAACTACACACTTTTTAAAACATTCATTTCTGTAATTGAAATACCATTCTTAAATTTCAGGAAATCTCTACATCAGTTTATTAAATATGTAATAATAAATTTAGAATATATACAATTTTTTTATTCTAATATGCCAGTAATTGAGAATGGGGGGGTGGGGTTTGAATCAGAATATATTATAGATAATTACTTTGCCTTATGGCTTACTACATGCATTAAAATGCACTTGAATGGAATTTCCTAACCAGAGAGGAAAGAATTGATTTCCTTATGTAGTTCAAAACAGTAATCCTAAACAATTGAAGTCAGCAGTATGAAATTATGTCAACAGACATAATTCAAGATTGAAATTCAAACCGACAGCTACATTAATGCTGGGAAACCAGAAGAGTGCATTTGAGCTCGGGGAAGGATATCAGAGCGAGCTGGTCTAAAGCAGGGCAGAATATACAAGTAATTCAGGCTTTTGTACCCTCAGATATACAATTTGTGAACTCCTAACTGTTCTGTATGTATCCGTGTCTCTCTCATCAAACAAAGGAACAGTAAAGCAAAGCTGACCTGGGAATTAAAGTGGTTTGCATTCTTTCTTCTGAGGCTGACTTCCATTTTGAAAGGTAATATCTTCTTCTCTGCAGAACTTCCAAGCTACCCAGCTGTAAGATTGCATTACAGTTTCAAAATTTAGTCTTTATAATAGTGTATTACATGGCTGGAGTGAAATTGAGTCTTCAAGGAACGTGTTAATAGGATGCAATAATGGTAACATATTTTGATGGGTTTGGAACCAAGACTTGGGGAAGTGGTTTGCTTTTTTTTTTTTCCCTGCAATCCAGGTTCTACTTTATTTTTTTTCTTGACAACGCTGTGTAAAACAAAGACATAGCTTTTAAAACTGTCTAACTAATATGATGAATGTCAATCACTTAAAAAACTCCACTGTAGCATAAACACATACTGTATACAGCTTTTATTCTGAATTAGAATAATTGAATCAATGACAGTGATTTGCCAGGATGTCAAATCTATCCATCATATCCTGTCACTACCAGTTTATTTTTTGTGATCAAAATCAAAAAGACTACTATTTTGTCATCAGCTATTTCATTAGTAGTAACAATCAGGTTTTCTCTTCTATATTTTTTAGATATGCCTGTTATATTTTTTATTTCTAAAGACACAAATCCTTTTTAAATCTTTTCAAAATAAAGTTTCAGAACTGAACTGTCAGTTTAGTGAAGGAAAAAGACATCTACTTTCCTATGCCAACATATTTAAAATATTATCATTGATGTCTCAAACATTTTTTCTCTTTTTGTATTATGTGTAACACTGAATGGAAGTTCTCATTAGATACATAATTGTGCCTTTTGAAAGCATGAAATAATTTAAATACTTAGGATAAAGTGATTTTTAACAAAGGTGAAGTTTTACATAGAATGTCTTTTTAATGTAAATAACACAAAACACATTATTTCTTTGTGGAATATAAAGTCACAAGGCATATAAATTGCTGCCAACATATTTAAATAGGTCATTGACTTAACATACAGGGGAGAAAATATCATGAAAGTCACAGTCCCATTTCTAGTTAGATATTACTTGAAAATTGTTAGTGAGCAGCATGAGTATCCCACGTGTGTATCTGTCTATATGTGTGCCCTGTGCATCTGTAAGGCTCAAAAAGATGGAGAATTCAAAAAGAATTCAAAAAGAATTCAAAAACGTCAGGAGGGTAATATTAAAGCTGGCAAGTATTTTGAGTAATAAAAAAAAATAAATTTCAGAATAAAAATTCTGCAAATCTGCATTAGTTTGGGGTTTTTTTCTGAGCCACCAAATGTGCCTTGTAAAGTAAGTGTTAGAGAATGCAGAGGTACAGTGTTGTTTACCTAAGGCAAAGACATGGAGTAAAATTTCTCTTTTTTGTCCAAAATCTCCTATCAGTAACAACAACACGTGACAGTGACTTGGCTAATCCAGCAGGGTGATAGGTGGGACACAGGTGTATGTGCTACCTGATAGCACGGAGAGAGAGGGTAGATAGAGTGTGGGTAAAGTGTAGATAGAGTGTGGATAGAGTAAGTAGTGATGCTGTTCCAAGCATAAATTTCATTCCTGGCACCACCAGCAGTTTTGACTTGGGAAGCCAGAGAAATGTTTTCCTGGTGGTTTTCTGTGCCCCTTCCCCATCACCACGCTGTGCCTGTCGAGCTCCTGTGTACAGAACATCCCTCTTCAGTTCTGTCTTCCCTGGACTTGAAGACAAATATTTAACTAAGGGGAGCAGCTCAGGTAATCGAAGAATGGGCACAGCCTCCTCTGACAGGCTGTGGCAATGTGCTACCTGCTCCTTTTGGCATCTCCAGAGGCCCCTTGCTGGCTGGGATGGAAAGGCTGTGCCATCCTCACTCATGCTCAGAGGCTCCTCTCCTCAGAGACTGCAGAATGAGAGGGTTTTGTTTATTGCAATTTTTTAAAGCAGAACTTCCTACTTTTTAGCTGGCTACAAACTGAAACCACCAAACTCAGCAGGGAAACAATAGATTCATCCCAGGGAAGACGTTCCCAATTCAGCACAAGAACCTGATCTTTACAGAATTGTGACACACAGTCAAGAAAGCAGTAATGAAATTTAAAACGTTGTGCCTTTAATATGTCAAATAAGAATTCTTTATATAATTTCTGTTGTGTTGAGGTTTTCAAAATATAAGTATTTGGAACATGAGAAGAATATTATCATAGATAAGTCTTTTTCTCTGTTTGTAAAGACATTTCAAAAGCAATTTCCAGGGTGAGGCTGAATTCAATTTTCTGTAACAGTAGCTACAAGCATCTGGAAATAGGCATTCAGCTACTCCAGATTTGATACCTATGGTAGTACACAACTGGTTTAATATTTAAATTAAGTAGTGATGCTGTTCCAAACACAGCTTTTGGGAAAGTGCAAAAGCCTAACTTAAAAAATCTTTTACCATGCCAGTATTGGAAGATGAGCTGCTAATCAAGTTTTTCTGAAACCACAAGGTTGTAACACATAACATTAAAAATGTGGGTGTACTACAAGTACTAAACTCAAATGCACAAACTCACATGTATTAAACAAGTATTTCTCCAGGATCATATATTAGAAATTTATTTAAAGTGTTCTTCTTTTGCCTGTGCTAGAGAAACATCATAACTACAGAGCACAGCAGAAATAGAAAATAAGATGCTTTTATGCCTTTAAGAGATGGTGGAAGCAAATCCTATCCCCCATACCACCTCTTGAGATTTTTATTTTCTCTTGTGAGCTACGGGAGTGCAAGACCTGCCTACATTTCTTTTTTTAATCACACTGAGCACATGGTGGTGCTTATTCAATAATAAATGTACCTGTGTAGAAAAAAAAGAACAGAAGTGAATCCTCTTCATCTTAGGAAAAAAAGGCATCTCAAATGGCAGGGGGGGAGAAGGAGGGAAGGAAACAAAAATTCCACCACTCTTTTTTTTCTCAGGTTCTAGTTATTATAAGCAAATGTTAGGCTTATTTTCTTTTCCCAAAAAAATGAGAAAAAAACCTGAATCTCAGCATCTGAGTAGACAGGTCTTTCAGGACTGTTGGGCATCAAGCATCCCAGAGCATCTGCTGAAAACTTGGCTGCTTGTTTAAACTCTGCCTTTAAACAATTCTGAAAGTTATCAGGCACATCAAACTAATTTACAGACCTTCTTTTCATATCAAAGCAAAGACATATTTTATGTTGTCAACATTTTATTGCATGAGGACTTTCTGGACCTGCAGAACTTAAATTAAAACGTCTTCCAGAGAAGACAATGATAGTTTAGACCAGGAGAAACCTGCTATGGTAAGGTCCAGAGGATCTTTTACAATTTAACAGATCTAGAGAATTTTTAACTGTATATTCCTCTATATATTAAAAACCATATATTTTCATGATTTCTAGCATTGAAGATAAATGTAAAATCCAAAATATAGCAAGATTTTTTTAAAAAAAAGTCTTTATGCTGGCAGAGTTTGAGTCTGAATGTTTATGCCCTCAGAATGTTCTCAGCACTTACAGTGTCAGAGGTATTCTCTTAAAAGTCTTGAAATGAGTGAATTTTGGTGCACTTTCAGATACTTCTTTTGAAATCAAGTTGAATCAGATGCACTAAAGAAAGCTCTTGCTGGAATTTCACGAGGCTGGACTTAGAGAAGAACAGAAAGGATGAATAGATTGAATTTAGATATGAAATCAAGCAGTTTTCAGTGCCTATATTTTGAGATGGTTTATTGTGTGGAGAAAGAGCTGTAAACCTGTTTTAAATATATTACTTGAGTGAAACTTTTCAGCAGTTCTTAGAATGCATTTATTTAATGCGAAGTATGTCAGAGCTTCTACTCATAGGCCAGGACTGTTTGTGCAGGGCCTGGAACTTGCATGACTACAAAACAAATTTGGCTTCCTGACCTGTTTTAAATCAGTAGGACAGGGATCATTCTAGCAGGACTTGACACCAGCTCCAGCTCCACTGTCTCCAGCTCTCAACCACAGCTGGAAACTGCAGCTGCAGCACTTCATTCCTGACCAGGGAAGTTTTGCTGCATCCATTTATTTTCTGGGCACGTTGAACATCTCTGTGGATCCAGCAGATGAACTGTTCAGACCCCAAGGTATCTCTGCTCTCCATCTGTGTAATGAAACTCCTGCCACCAGCAGGGCCTTGCACTTGGGAAAGGTGAACTGGTTCCAGCAGCACAGGGTGGGTCAGGCTGGAAGGGACCACCAGGAGTCCTCTGGTCCAGCCTCCCTGCTCGAGCAAGGCCATCCCAGAGCACTCGGCACTGGGTTGTGTCCAGATGGTTCTGGAATGTCTCAGTGAGGGAGGCTCTGCAGCCTCTCTGGGCAGCCTGTTCCAGGGCTCTGTCACCCGTGCAGGGAGGAGGTTCTTCCTCGTGTTCAGGGGGAGTTTCCTGTGCATCAATTGCTGCTCACTGCCTCGTGTGCTGCTGCTTGGCACTGGAAAAGAGCCTGGTCCGTGCTCTGACCCCTCCCTGCAGACACTGACAGACATTGAAGAGATCCTTTCTCAGACATCTCTTCTGGAGCCTGAACAGGCCCAGCTCCCTCAGCCCATCCTCATAAGAGATGCTCCATCCCCTCATCATCTTTGTTACCCTCCACTGGACCCACTCCAGGAGCTCCTCATCTCTCTTTGTCCTGAGGAGCCCAGGGCTGGACACAGCACTAACGAATAAAACAACTCAGCCAAGACCAGACAGGGAGTGACAGAGAGAGGAAAGCACTTGGAAGAATTCTCCAGCATGATGAAATTTCCATTTATGGTGCTTCCCAGCCTATGTCGACGATAGTTCAGCAATTTTGGAAAATTACTTGAGTGAGAAGGATTTTGACAGCACACTCCTGGAGACGGTGGAGTACTAAGTCCATCTGTGTGGGAGATTGTGTGGGAATCTTCCCAGGAGCCACCTCTATACCAGGGGGTTCATCTCAGCTCGCCAAGGTTTGTGGTTGAGGAGCTTCAAACATCGTTATCGATGCTCCGGCTTCAGACAAGCAAATAGAACTTGTCCCAAAAAACAGCAGGAAAGAGGATGGAAGCATAGGCAGAGTGGAGGGAGCCACAAGTACTTCAAGGGGGTTATTTTGCAATCCTTGACTGTGTAAGTCTCATGAAATTTTAAATATATCCTAGCCCAAACAAGTGCAAACCAACAGCAGTTCACGCAGAGCAATTGAATCATAACTCAAAAAATCATCAGAACCAAGAAAAACTTAGTTTAAATAAGAATCTAAGGGTTTGAATTTGTACTTTGCAAAGTAACAGTGTTGACTTAAATTCAGAGAAATCAAAGTGGACAACTTGCTTCTTTAAAAGCAAAGAAAATTTATAAAATTTAAATGACGGGATTTTTATGTAATCCAGTCTGACAGGGGGAGTTTTAAAAATAAATAAACCCTCCCCTGCAGTATTTGAAACACAGATCTGCAGAATTAAGACTATGAATCCAACTTTGCCAAGTAAAATTTAAAGGGTAAAACATAAACAGTTACAGAGAGAAACAGATATTTTCTTCACTCATTATAAATTAACGTATTTATTGTAACAAGATGATATTTATCTGCTGTATGCAGTTCCATGTAAATGAGAGTCCTTCTGTTGCCCTGTAGGTAATTTCTACTGAATAACTGTTCATAAACTTCTGAAAATCCATTGGTGTAGGCCTGACCTGAAGGAGGTTATCTGTGAATCTACAAACTTCTCTGGTGCAGCTGGAAAAGCTTGTATGTCCCAGGAGAGGAAGAGCTGCAATTTGCAATCCTCACCAATTTTAGCTGCCAGAGTGTACGTGAGGTCTGTCAGGTGCCTGGAGGCAATTGCAACCTCTGCTGGAGGATTCCATGCAACTTAGAGCTCCTGTCAGGCACCTGAAGGTAACAAGGATCCTCCTGGGTCACTCACAAAACCTCTGCTCAGCATCTGACCCACCTGCAATTCAGTGTAGGAGGTGAGGCTCCAGCACCAGAGACCTCTACCAGCCCAGCAAAAACAGTACCATGGTCCTTTGTGGGGGCAAACCAGCTCCAGCCCACCAGCGTCAGACACACATTTTCAAAATCGTGATCCTCTCACCAGGGATATAACCAGGAAGGGGAAAGTGAGCAGTACAGAAGGCCCTGAAATTCTCAGTGTGCTAAAACATAGTTATCAGAGGTTCAGAGCTAAACTTGAAGGAGAGCAGGTTTCCTGGAGACTTTTCTCCAAAGGGCCACCTTCCAAAGAAACAACAGGGGTTCTGGCAGCTGGAGGTTTCATGGAAATCTACAACACATCAGCAATACGTATTAACAGACTGATCAAATGCTTTCATTGCTTTGAGGTTTAATTTCTGCAGCCCCTATGAAAACACCTTCATCTTCCACATGGTTGCTTTTGCAAACTATCTTAGGATAGTGAACAATCCGGGGTAAGCTGCCCTAACTGTCTGCTGATACACTGGGGTTTTCTTTCTTCACAGCTAAGAGAATGTTGGGGGAGGAATTAATTTAAGATACGTTCTAAAGCAAGAACTTGCCAACCTGGCTCCTATCCAAACTGTACTATCTTTACTACTGTGCCTCTCGTGCAGGTTCCTCCCGCCTCTGCTTTTTTCTCTAAGAAATACTAAACAGTAACATATGTGAGAGACTTCCCTAACACCATTCTCCAGCATTAATCCAAAAGCAGCTGTACTCCATGCTTTGTTTCCACCCAAAGAGGAGGAACACGTCTTCTGGCTCTACCACTGGGCAGTGCAGGGCTTTAGGGGTTCCTGCACTCTTCAGCCAGAGAAACACTCCCGTGTGGGAGTCCTTGTTCATGGCAAGACACAGAAATTCTCCCTCTGAACGAGACCAAACAGCCGTCACAGACTCCACTCTCACACCCATAATTCACACGCCTCTTTCTAATTGGGGAGGGGGCTTGTTTCGGGTGTCTGTAGGTGCCAATCACACTTCTGATTAGAAACGGGGCTGCAGGAGCTCATTAAGCAAGCAGGTGTCTTGTCAAAGAAGAGTTATTTTAAAAGAAGATCCTACACCATTCCCAGAGCAGAGGAGGCTCATCAGCTGCACGTGGCACAATGCTCAACTGCTTAAACTGAGGGCAAGAGCAAATGGAAATGAACTGGGGGAAAAAAAATTAAGAATAATCATACATTTTCAGTTTTTGTGATGCTGTTTTTACCATGGAAAAGTAGAACAAATTTAAACCTTAGCATAACTCTAAACTGCACGTATTACCCAGAGAAAGGGAGAAAATATATTTTAGTCAGTAATACCAGAAAAACCAGAAAAATCAACTAAAAAAAAAAAAAAAAAAAAAAAAAAAAAAAAAAAAAAAGCCAGACACCTTTGGCCATTGAAAGTGAGTGAAATAGGACTTCCAATGGCTGGAAAACCTGGGGGAGGCAATGTGTTATCAGTCCCAGGTCGTTGTCTACTACTGTAATCTTGCCCCCACAAATAAATCCCATGTTAGGCTGCCTAAAGTGAACCAGCCCATGGGGGCATTTTTCTCACTTTATAAATAAAAAGCTTAGCTAAAAAAGAGGGGAAATCCCCTTTCAGTGCTCCAGCCTGGGTGAGGAAGCAGCTCTCCCTGCCTCCTGCAGCAGGGCACATGCTGGCTCGTGCTTACCTTTTAAAAACCATTAAAGCCGGTATGTGCTCGGTGCGAGGCAGCTCCAACACGTGTGGCACCCATGCATGTCTGCTTCGCCATCAGCATGTATGGCTCATCATCTGTCTGCTCTGAACAATAACTGTTAGGTTAGCAGCCTTTTCACTTGTAAATGTAAATATTGTATCTAGAACACAATATTTGAAACACAAAATACAGTGTTATTAAGACAGCACTCACACATCAATTCTTGTGTGACTATAATTTGTGAAATGCCTTAGGAGGGGCTTATAAATAAAAGTATAAGGTGTTATTATGAAATACATTTTAACCAAATGCACAGAAATGTCTCATTCCTATTGAAATCAATAGCAAAACTCCCACTAATTTCAGTGGTAAAAAGAGGAGACCCTTGGAAATTGCTGCGTTACACTGAGCAAATACATCACAGCAGATTTCAGTCTTCACTAGTGACACAGCTCTGGAAGAAAAAAGGGGGTGAAGATGGGTATGAGAGGCTGTTCAGAGCACGCTGGAGATCTTCGTTCCCACTCGTGCCGCTGGTTGCGGTGCCTGCTGAGGCGGCACGTCCCACGGACGGGGATGCTCCCAGCCTGCCTGGGCTGCTCCGGGCGCCGCCTGCCCCCGGGAACGGCCAGAGATCCGGCACCGGGGCTGGGGCGAGGGACCCCCGCCCGCTCGGCCCCAGCCCACCCGGGGAGATGCCCTGGGCTGGGCTGGGGACGCGGAATTCAGGGCAAGGCCGCCCGTGAGCCGCGGAGCCCCCGGCGTGCCCGGCAGCGGCTCTGGAGGCGGCGGCGCCCCGGGCACCCGGTGCCCCGGCTCCTTCCCCGGGTGCAGCCAGCCGGGGACTCCTCCCGCCGACCTCCTTCCACAGGCACGGTAAGGAGCCAGCGAGGCAGAAATGTCTCCTCTCCGCACGGCCGCCCGTCACCGCCGCGGTCTCGGGGTCCCTCCGCGCACACGCGGCTCTGTCGCACGGCTGCGGAGGCGCAGCCCCGGGCACCGCCGGGCACCGCCGGCCGGAGGAGGCTTCGCGAGGGCTGGCGGCAGCACGAGGGAGGCCACGGGCGGCTGGAGCACGGGCGGTGGAGCTGCGAGGCCGGGAGAAGCCAGGAAGGGCAGGGAAGAGCTATCGGGAGCTGCCTCTGCCCGCGCATCGGCACCTGCAGAAACAGCAACCAGCGCACAGAAGTTGTCGGGGGAGGAAGGGATGGGGAGCCCTTTTCCGATCCTGGTTGAGCAGAAGTTGGCATTTCGGGAACAAACTGCGTTAGTAGGTATAAACACGATAATTAGCTGTAGAAGCGCTGGGTTTGTACCTGCAATTAATGGTTCCCGGAATCGATTTAGCTATGGGAGAAGGGACCTGCCTATTGTGGTGTTTAATGCAATCTATCCCTTTCTTATAAATACATAACGTGCAGGTCTGATAAAAATATATACTAAAAAAAATTAAAAACTGATGTTTCTTTGATATTTGTAAATGGATGACTTCCAGGTAATTAAAACTACATTGTACTGGGATAACAAATATACTTAAAACTGACCAGTATCAATAAAAACGAAACCTAAGCTTATTTTTGGTTGCTTTAGGCTCTTCATTTTAATAACTATCATCTCATGGTTTGAGAGAAGCTGCCCTTTTTCCCTAAAGGATTCAGAGTTTACGTGCCTTTAATCTCATCTGCAGCATTGCAACTACCTCAGCAGCACAGCCCTGCTACCCTAAGTCTCCAGTGAAGTGCTATCTGCAGTGACAAATATGCCAAAATGAAAACATAACCAGTCTAGATGGTATCTGTGCTTTACAAAGGCTGCTTGTGATGCCTGTGCTTTGACTCAAAACTCCCTGCACATTGGCTTTTTAATCATGAGGTCCCTTTTTCAGCACAGCATCGAGAGTAACAACTGCAGCACAATGAGCCAGCTTCATAGATATGGGAATGTTTAGATTTCCCTGCCAGTGACTAAAGGCCTTTAGCTTTCACTAGCCAGTCCCAGCTCGCATTGTTGTTGCCTGTTGATTTGTCTTCTCTCATTATTCCTTGACATGCAGCTCTCCACCCACGCCCACACTAACAACCCTCACACAAAGCGCATTGAGGTATTAACCAGGTTACAAGTTCAATGGAAAATTACACTAAGATTGTGCTGTGTGGCAATATAAAAGGATGGCATTCACTCTCCCAAAGAGCCTGTTAAAAACACAGCTGGGTTGGGTTTTTTTCCCTTTTAAGCATCCTAACAAAAACAATTTTTGGAAGTCGGGGATGTATATCTGGGTGCATGTGTGTCCATCCGTACTTTAGGTACAATGACAAGAGACAGACACTGGCGTGCACTGCTCCTCCACCCTGCAAACCCCCCTCTGGAAATTTTCCTGGATTCTGGAGTTCATTTAGAGCATCCCCAGAAACCCGAGCTAAATAAACGACCTCCTCCTGCTCTCAGCTGCAATTAGATACGTGACCCTATCTTCTTTTTGTTAGCCCAAATTACAGGCTGGTGGAAGGGCTGAAAGTCTATAAAAACGTTTCTTAAGAACCCCTCCTTACTGAAAACTGAAAATAAAATCAAAATAAAACTTAATGAGATTAACCTAACACAGTAACAAAATTTGCAACACCACACTATAAGGTTAAAAAGAAAATAGTATAATAAAGGAAATACAAAGGCTTTGGCATGGTTTTTTACAATCAACAATGGTTAATCTTGATATGTAGTTGTGAACAACTTCAAAACACTTAAGTTTAAAACTCTTGCAAGCACTTTTAATTGATTAGGAATGAATTCTAGATGCACAAAGATGATTGGACTGTGAACAGTAGTACAACTATATCTAAGAACAATTAACTCTTGCCGACCAAAAAGAAACGTATGATGCATGAAAATGTGTATAAAACATCTATAGAATATTCTTGTCAAATATAAATGAAATTAACTTTATTATAGAAATCATTCTGGGAGATTTCTAGGGAAGACAAATACTTACATTTCGACATAAAACAAATTGGATTATATCGAAGACACAATCTACCTTTTATCTATCAAACTCTTTTCTTCATCGAAGCTCTCTCTTAAGCCCTGTTTGCACATAGCTTCAGCCGTTAACAACCTTTGGAAATACCAACAGATATTTTTCTTACATAAATCTAGTGCGTATTGTTCCAGGTTTAATTATATGCAATGGAATGATACAAACTTGGAACATCAATCCATAATCTATGAACAGATTGGTAGAAGTATTCGATATATCTTGATAAAACTCTTAAATTCGTGGCAAAGCTTGTTGATCATGGCTTCTTTTTTTTTTTTCCTTTTCTTTTTTTTTTAAACAACTTCATGACCAACACAGATCAAACATCCATCCAGTCTACATTGTTCTTTTTTTTTTTTCATTATAACATACAAATGCCCATTTACAAATAATACACCAAAATGAATAAAAGTTTGGATACCAAAATGAAGATTTGTTCCAACTGATATAATGCCTTCAGTGTACAAAGGTCCATGTGAAAGTCTTTTCCATGTGTTACAGCATAGGGCACAGTTGCAGTACAGAAGTACTCTGAGAGCCATTCTTCCTTTATAAAATACTGCTGAACATCCAACTGTTGTCCATATAGTCATTTACAGAATTAACACATGTTTTACTGTAATCTTGGCCAGTATTGAGACATATCAGGTTCACTGCCAGGAACTTGAACTGGAACTGACACTCCAGGGGAAATGAGACCTGAAAATTGAGAGGGAAAATGGATATTTTAGTTTTTCTATACACAGCACAATTTTTGCTTTACAGTTTCACAGATTTGAGCTTGTATTCCAGTAAACATTAAATCTCACCATCTACCAGCCTGTGGAATTGGGGGTTGGGGGGTGTATATATTTTAAGAACAATGCACATCTCACTGATTGTTGTTATAAATAAACTGTCATACTTTGAAATAAAGGCCAGAGCCTCGGCTCATTGGTATCAGTTGAGAATTCAGCCCAAAATACACTGAACAGTTCTATTCTTTTGAAGAGTGTCTGGTTTGCTCCTGTTTATGCTGACACTTGCCCTTTTTACCCTGATTTGCCATTTTTATGCATGGGCTAATATTTCTACAGGTTCCCTGCCTCTTTGAGAACTTCAAGTCTTTAGCAATAAATGACGTCTGACACAGACACGATAAAAATGTGCCCAGTCCTGCAAACACTTTCACACACACTTAACCTCACCAGTGTGGATATCTCTGCTGAAATTTAATGCTGAAATAAATGCTGATTTAGAATTTAATTATGCAGGGAAGATTTTGAGGGGTGGGGAGCTCGCTACAGAGCTTGTCTGTATCCTGCTATTTCAACACCACCTCTATTAATCATCTTTCTTTCCATCTAGCCCCTCCAGAAGCAGCTTAAAAATCAGAATTTTTGCTCTGGTTTGCAAGGTTATATATTTTCATCTTCTGTCTGGTATGGCAGCAACAGAGAGACTTCCCCCAGTGACGGGGAGAGACTTCTCACAGCGAATACATGTGAAAAGCCTGATGGCTGGAGCAAGGAAGGCAGGCTGGCAGGAAGGCTGGGGGAGCTGGGGGTCACTCACCTGTGGAAGTGGTGCCAGAGGTGCCCATGGGCTGGCTGTTCATGTGTGTCTGCATGTGAGGAGGGGTGTATGTATCATAGCTCCGTCCATTCACCGATGGACTGGTGGGCAGCATGCAAGAGTAGGAGGAGGTCTGGCTGGGTACTGGGGGCTGTGGGAGCAAAGGACAAAGTGTTAAGTGTCACTGGAGGTAAAGACAGCATCACTCTCTTGGCATGGACATGCCAGCCCTCAGAAGCAGCATGTGGCAGCAAAAATGAGCTTCGAGTTTCAAATTCGGGGACCCCAATGTAAAGACCTATTTAGGAGCCCAACCAAGCAGCCCCTTTATGGAGGCTTTTGGTCCTTGGTGGTCACTGGCACTTTTTCAGACATGCTTGGCAAGCAGATCCCTATATCTAGATGCTGATGGAAGTGTTACATCCCTAAGCCTGAGTGCTGCCCTCGTTTGTACCCATACAAAAGGAAGATGTCTCGTTCCATTTGCAGCCAGAGACAGGGCCAGCATCTTACCTCACACTTGGTGCTGTAGCTAAAATTACTCCACTGAGGCACACAGGCTGCTGCTGTGTCTGCAAGCCTGGGGCACATACACACAGACCATGTGTGGGCTGGGGAGACCAAGGCTCTGAAGAGGGATCCCCAAACTCATGCCAGCGCATGATCCCCGTCAGAGCCGCAGTCACCCCAAACCCATGCCAGCAACATCTCAGAACAGACATCTCCATTCACCTCAACTCCAACCCCTAAAACCCAATTTTCCAGAAGGGACAGCAGCTGGGAGCAGGGGCTGAGGGATGGCACAACGCCAGGGAGGGACCAAGCAGTGGCTTCTGCTTCAGGCTGCTGGGTGAGTGGGGACCAGGGCAGCCTTGACCCAGGGAGGCAGCGAGGGGCAGGAAGCAGGATGAGTAATTCCCACTCCCAACGCACGAGACCCAACATGTCTGCACACATTTCCTGTCTGCACATCCCTGACACACGCCAGCTCCAGCAATACTGACAGCCTCGCTCGCAGAGCAGACACGCTGTGCTTTGGGAGAACCAGCAACGCTCCCTACACCCACAGGGAGATGCCCATGGCTCGGCTGCCCAGCCTCCCTCTCCTACACTGCTGGCTGCCCTGCCACAGTGACCACGTAGGCAGCGTTTTCCAGAGCGCCTCACACGTGCCGTGCCCCTGCCCAGGTGCCCAGTGGTGAATCAGGGGCCTCCTGCTTTCCCAAGGGTCCCCTCCTGTAGCAGCCTTTTGATCTTTTGTCATCAGCTCCCAGCCCGCTGCCGGGAACGGCGCCGCCAGCCTCCAACGTCACGAAACAGCAACCTAGCCAACATCATTTCTTTCCAGAGACTTGCAAGACTCTAACTTTATTTGGTTAATTTTGGTTCAGCAATTAGTAACATCGTAATTGCCGCAGCGAAGGAGTCAGGCTCTCTAATCTGCTCGCCTGTCTCTAGCAGTGGTCAATGCTGTGTGCCTCAGACAAAGCTGTAAAACTCCCGTAATTGGCCAGCACCTTCCTAGGCCAACCCCACCATTAAAAAAGGAGGAATTTTGCATCTGAAAGGTCTATAGAAACAGACCCCAAAGGAATAGATTTCTTCCTAACCCAGCTGGTGATCAGCTAATGCTTTCAGGCATGAGGATTGACAGCTCTTGCAATTCTGGCTTAGCTGGCATAACCACTGATGCTAATCACATCCTTCCCTCTCTCAGGTGTTCCTAATGTGCCGCTGCCACGTTACCTACACCCAGAAGGTCGGATCCCTCCAGCAGCTTATTCAGGCAGCAATTTCCACAATATGGCATCAGTGAGTTCCAGAGGTTAACCACATTTTTTTTCCAAACAGCATTTTTAATCCCAGATTTGTTGCCTTGCAAATTTGAGGACTTTTCTCTTTTAAAATCTGGAAAAAATGCTCGTTGAGCACCACATCTTTCAGTGCCCTTTCCCTTCTGATTCTCCCAAATAGGGCATCTTTCCAGATGCCAAGGAAGCCTTTGGGTGCCTTTTTCCCTGCAGCATGGTTTGGGTCCACAAATCCCTCATCGCCCAGAGGAAGGGTCCCCACCCATGCTCCCACACACCCCAGGGGCTGCCAAATCCCAAGGGAATGTCATGCCATGGCGTGGCACTGGACTTACTTGCATAGGCAGGTTGTTGGCCATGGTGAAGCTGGGCATGGGCGGCAGCGCGCTGTACGTGTTTGTGAGCGCCGTGTCCGTCCTGCCCAACATGGAACCTGATGTGAAAGAGGAAACTATAATAGAATAGACAGATAGATGGACACATTAGTTTAACCACAATTACAACTGGCAATACAGTCTCAGAGTCTCATTTTGCCCAGAGGATGGATGGACGTGAGCGGGTTGGTGGCATTACCGGGGGTGGTTGGTTGTGGGATCGGCTGGTAAACGCTTGTGCTGAAACTACTACTGATGGGAATGTGGCTGGGAGTGTTGCTGGCTTGTCTTCGCTGGTTCCTCAGCTTCTCTTCCCTTCTCCATTTGGCCCTTCTGTTGGAAAACCACACCTGGAAATACAGCATTTGAGAGACGTGAGTGACCTTACAAGGACTAGAGGCGCGGGGCCTCCCCCACGTAGCTCAAGGCCATGGCTTGCAGAGGAGCAGAGCAGCGGGTGAAAGCAAAGCCAGCTGCTGCTATTTTCCTGAAGGAGGGATATGGGCAAATACCTGATCATAAATACGGGTTGCCCTGTGTTTTGAGAAGCCAGGAGTAACAAAATCAGAACAGTAATAGTAAAAAATAATAATAGTTATAATTGCAGAGCAAATCACTACCTGTATCCTTGCTTCAGGCAGGTCTATTTTAGCAGCTAGTCTCTCTCTTGCAAACACATCGGGATAGTGGGTCCTCTCAAATTCTGCAGAAGGAAATATTCTTGCATTAGTTGCAGAGTTAATTCAGCTGACTGTAAAATCAGAGCTGTTCCTGCGCTGCCTGTGCTCTAAATGCTCTCAAGAAGCATCACTGTAAAGGCAAAGCTGAGCTTTCTGTCTGTGTGTTAAAAAGGAGGACGCCTTGCCTGCTGGGGAGAACTGCTATGGGGATGGGCAGGCTTGGGTGCAACGCTGCATCTTTCAAGAAGCAGTGAGGGCTTCTGCCTCCACTGAGGGGGTCCCCAAGGCAGCTCTGACCCTGTCACCACGAAACGAAATGGCACGTCGCTAAATAACAGCCAAAATAAGAACAAAGCTCCACAGCGGGTCAGAGGCGAGGTGCGCCCAGGCCAGCCAGGAAAAAGGGCACCTGCTCCCAGCCCCGGGCAGCGGCAGCACCGGGGATGAGGAGCGTGTGTGGGGGCAGGCGTGGAGGGCTCTGCCAGCCCCCTGCCTCCCCGGCACTGCAGCCTGGCCGGGGATGCAGCCCCGAGGACAGGAGGGGAGTTATCCCCCAGAGAGAAGCCCCGGGTGCCGCATCGGTGTCGGTGTGATCTGTGCCCTGAATACTCTGCCTTTGAAAACCATTTTAACAGCTTTTCGGGGCATACCACGGCCACCAATGAATATTTGGAGCTCCGTGAATAAAAGAGCGTGGAGGGAGCCACGGAGTTTAAATATATACATATATATAAGGCACAGGAATGCCGTGCTTACATTCAGCTGTTAATGTAGTCGGGGCACATTTTGCTTTTCTCTCCCGCTTCAGCCGTAGGAAAATGTCACTCACCTTTCTCAAGGGCTTCGATTTGCTCTTGGGTAAAGGATGTCCTATTTCTCTGCAGCTTTCTTTTCAGCTGGAGTCTCATTTGGGCCTCATCTGAATCTTCTCCATTGGAGCTGATGGAGTTAGTGTTTTCCCCTCCTCCCTCCTGTTGCGGACAGCCATCTGCGGAACCGAGAGTCGGAAAGTGAAATGCAGGTACCCTTGTTTTAAGATCCCTATCAGAGAAATAACGCAATTGGAAACAAGTTCAGCCATGTTTGCTGACACCCTCCCTTAAAAATGTCTCGGGTATCAAAGCAACACAGCGCTGATGACACGGGTAACACAGAAACATTTCGGTTTCCAGCCTTATCGTAAACATCGCAGATGAGGAATTATGATCACCTGGTCTTAATTTCATTTTGTTTTCCCTCTGGAATAAAACCTGCATAAAAATACTTTCCCCTGAAAGTGATTCTTTCCGTGAATCCCTGCTGGAGTGCCATGGCAGTCTCCTCTGTCTGCTGCATTTATTTACCTATTGCTATATTTAAAATAGTGATGTTCAGTATTTCAGATTATCTATAATCAGTAATTCCTATCTAATCAATTAGATGTTGATAGGTTTGCAGAAAATGCTATTAAGAAACCAAACCAAGCTTGTAATCTTTTTAAAAAAATATTTATCCAGTTTTTATTTGAATTCTGCACAGTCAATTTCATTTTAAAGGTTGTGAATTTAGAAGTGCCTGCATTGTTCTGCAGTTTTATTCAACTATTGTATGAGTGTGCATTGCCTTGACACCTATTACTGAGCACAGCTGTAATTATATCATCACCAAGAACAGGCTATAATTGCTGAAAATGGAATTTTATATTTAGATAAAAGGACTGTCCATTCTTTGTAATGTGTTGCACCAGAGAAAAGTAAGATTTCTTTTAAAATTTTAACATGTAATTTTAAAAAGAAATAGTAGCGAGTTCACTAACTAGCTAAATACGCTGTTCTGCAGCTGAACGTTTGGCATATCATTTAAGTGGTACATTTTTAATTAGGGCATTTCCACCACTTTTAATGCAATTTCTGTCATTAAACAGGGGAAAGTTTCATTGTGCTCGGCGCTCGGGCAGAGGCGGCTGCGGCCCGGGGCCGGCTGGTGTTGGGGGGCTCCGCGGGCACCCCCGGCCGCCGGGGCCGGAGGGACGGAGGCTGCCGGCGAGGCAGAGAAGTCCTTGTCCTAAATGAGCTCTCCGTCTCCTTTCAAAGCATATTTTTCGAGGCGTTTTGATGTCGCATAAAGAGGGAGCCGGGGTGAGGGACGCATGGGCTACTTATGCTAATTCCCTTGAAAAGTTACGCCAAAAATAAATAGCGACACTCCCGCGACATCCTTTAAATATTGTGGGAAATCAACTTTAAAGTAATATCATTTATAATCGGCGAACAATGGCCCCGGCCTTCAAAGCTCGGGGGGAATTGTGACAGGATCTGGTGGGACCCTTTCAACCACTTTGAAATGTTTTAAAACCCGAACTTTCTCCTCCATTTAAACACAGGGATTCAGCGGCCGTGGTCACCATATGGGCGGCCGCAGCCCCATTGAGGCGGCCGGCGGCGGGTGAATG
>VZRO01008194.1:248616-273421 GCA_013397915.1 Daphoenositta chrysoptera
GGCACCAGCCCCGCTCCCCCGAGGGCCGCCCCGTCCCTCGGCTCTCCCCAGCAGGGCCGTGTGTCCCGGCGGGAAAAAGCGGAGGTCCTGCCCAAGCGGGAAAGGTCCCCTGCGGAATGAGAGTGGGTGAAGAGGCAGGATGCTCGGGGCACATCGTGGCACAAGGACTTGAGTTTGGGCTGGGTTTTCCAGGGTGTCCCAAGAGGCAGCGTGACCTGCTGGGGCAGCGTTCGGATTTGGGCCATCTGGTCCCCGCCAGGTCATTACTGGCCAAAAAAAAAGGGAGACGGGGTCGGGCTCACCTGAGCACGGACCCAAACCTCCCGCTCCTGTCGTGACCTCCCCAAAATGCAAATGAAACTGCGGAGCATTTCCCCCCATGTCCTGGTGCGCTTTGTCCGAGGAGATGCTGACCTGGCCCGGCCCAGCGAACACTCCCCGGGAGCAGAAGGAAATCCCGGCTCCCGCTGAAAACTGTCGGGTCCCACTCGAGGGGCGACTCCAAGTCTTACACAAATATTTTCCACCCCCGTTTCTTTAGTCTTAGCGGGATTATGCTGGGTTCGAGGTGACCGACAGTAGAAGTGCAGGGGATGCAGCTTTCCCGGCCATCGCTGGGGACAGAGAAAAAAGGACTTTCCCCCCAAAACTCCGAGTCCCAACTTGGGAAAAAATAACTAATATTCCAAGGCGACCTTTCCATTTGCTGTAATTACTGCCGAACTCATTCCTCTAAATTAAATGCTGCAAGTGATTTGAATCCTTGTAACGCAAAACCCAAGTTCCATCGAATTAGTTGTAGCCTGCCTGCTTTCCCCAGTGACTGCATCTATTAACATTATAATCTCAAACACCATTTTTTATGTAACACTATTGTTAGTAAATCAACTCCTCAGGTCCACAGAGACGCTGACCTCTGTCAATTCAGTGAAAGTGTAATTATCTCCCCGAATCTTGGACAGATTTAAGAGATTACATTTCAACTAAATCTATATCAATGCTAATTTTTTTCCAGACTCCAGGTGCTAGGCACTCCGAAATGGTGTTTCTGCCCAGCAGAATGGGTTACAAAGAGGAGAGGGCTTGCTGTGTAGAGGGCCAAAAGAAATGAAGCCCCACATAAAATTACACCTATTTTTTGCTACAAAACCTGGTTCTTGTATGGCAAAGTTAAACAAAGCAGCTATGCTAAATTAGCGTTAAATAAAGGCTAGTTTAATGCTCGGTTACAGTCAACTGGTGTATATTTGATGGCTAATTGTCTATCAAAATTAAAGAGAAAAGAACAAATGATTCGTTATAAGAAGGTGTTAAAAGCTTCGACAAAAGGACATTTCACAAATATAATATCTGTGGATGGCGAATTGTCCTTTTGAAGCTTTTTTAATGTACTAAAGGCCTGGGACTCCCTAGATATGAATAATGGGGGGAAACGCGCCCTTTTATTCCAAAAGAGCCTCTTTTGAACCAGTCGCTCTAATAAACCGGCAAGGACAATATTCCGGGAGGAACGGGAACCGCGTTGCTGTGATTTCCGACGGCCACTTAAATAAATAATGCCCCGGCAGTAAAAAGGCATTTAAATGTTATTTGGTTTGCGCTTAAAGAGACCTAAGCGCCTTCCCGGCGGAGAGCAGCTCTCACTTGCAAATCAACCCATATCAGCAGGGAGAAAACAGTATTTGTAGGGTGCGGGGATGGGGATGGGGCCGGATCCCGCCCGGGTGCCCCGCGGCCCGGCGAGGTGCGGGGCCGCCCGCCCCGCATTTATTGCTCTATCGGGAGTAATGGGTCAGGAAATATTCCACGGGGCGGGGAGCGAGACGGGGAGAGCCGCGAAAATAAGAGGGGAAAAGTGGCAAAGACAACCGACCAAAACCTCCTGTGTGAAGTTAATTCAAGAGGATGGCGGCGAAGCGGGCGCTGGGGCAGGGTCAGCCCCGCCGGCTCCGCGGGCGCGGAGCCCTGCGCAGCCGCTCCGCGCAGGGAAGGAGCAGCTCCGCGCCCCCGCGGAGGGCGTGCGGGAGAGCCGCAGTATGCAAAAAAGCCCCGGCTAAATCATGCAGCAAGAACGACAAACCGTCTGGAAAATGGACCCATGGAGCAGCAAGAATGTACTTTTTTATCTTTGACAACTTGTGTCCTAAAGAAACTATCTTGAAGATAATTGAAATGATTACAATTCATTGCTGCCTTACTTTGAGTAGGAACAGTCAAATAATGAAATCTTAGTAATACAGCAAAAATTTAATTTACATTACACCACTGCTCGAGGTTTCCCTTTTTCTTTTTCTCTCCTCCCTTTTTTATGCCTAGCTTCCCCTAGAAATTTTGTGCTCACTCATAATTCTGCACTTTGTTGCATTATTCATATATTCGGGGTTATTTCCCATCTCCTCCCGCCCTTTCTCCTTTAGTAATGGTCTCTGGAACTTCCAGATGTGGGTGCGGGGAATCTTCTGGAAGGAGATATCCCAAGAGGCTGGGAAGGAACCTCAAACTGAGTCCAACCAGGCTGGGGTGGGTGCTGCAGCCCGAGAATAGGTTTTGGCTAACTACCCCCTCCCACAACCACCTCCGGCGATGATCAAAGGCTGGGCAGGCACAGCACCCCCCATCAGGGTCTGTCTCAGCCGGGGCAGCAGTGATAATTCATTTTTGGAAACTGTTCTGGGACTCAGTCCCTGTGTGTTTTAAAAATTATTATTATTATTATTATTATTACTGCTCTTACTACCATTTTGATATCACAATTATTATTATTGCAATTTCTTGCTATTTTCACCAGAAAAATATATCCCAGAAGCTGTAGGGTGTCCCTAGTGATGCCGAGGGTTTGACTGAGGTGTTTTTTGCCAGAGCTTTGGGCTGGAGCAGGGCTCCAGGGCTCACCCACCCAGGGAAATGTGATGGAGCCAGGGCGACCCTCTGCCCCAGGGTCCCCCAGTGTCCCCCCGGCTGTCCCCAGCCCCTCTGGCAGTTGTTGGCTGTGCTGCTGCCCAGGATGCCCGAGCCCCTTTGCAGCCTCTCACCTCGCAGATTGTGCAGGAGGCAGCCTGCCTTTTAATCCAAGTCAGAAATGGACCAGGATACACCCTCAATGCAACTAACTGTTTCTAAAAAAAAGACCATCTGGTAATTGTCTTCCTTTAGATCTTCCCTTAATTATGCTTTTAATTAAAGATGGTTCAAGGCATTGGACCACATGAAGGGCAGTAATTACAAATTACATTACAAACCCAACAGATGTAGCTCTATCTGCTGGGAAAAAGGTACCGGAATAAAATTTGACTAAACTTTAGGATAAATTAATCCGCTGCCTTGAGAACAGAAGCACATTTTTTATTATGCAGACTCTAGCCAGGATTTAAGTTCTCTGTCATGATTGTTTTCATATTTCTTTGACATCTATTGATTTGGAGGCAGCTGCAAGGCTTTGTCACAAGAGAGAAGAGCAGTCACAATATATTAGCTTGATGGCATAACTCGAATATGAGTAGGAAGGATAGAAACATGACAGGGAGCCACGTGACTGAGTGATGGGTCTCCAACAAAATAAAGAAATTAATTTTTAATAAAAAACTTTAAAAATACCACAGCTAGTGCAACAGCAAGGGGAATAACAGAATTTGTTAATTATCGAGAGTTGGAGCCTCTGAAATTTACCCCTAAAGACTAAGAGGGGATGGGCTTTTAATTCCCGGTCAGGAGTCGAGCACTGAGCAGAATTCACAAGAAGCTCAGCCCCCCTGCTCTGGGCTGGAGCCCACCCTGCCCTGGCAGCCAGGCCTGGCCTGGGGAACTCGGGGCACTGCAGCAGGGCTTCCCTCCCCCGACAGGCACTGGGAATGAGCATCCTGCTCTGCCCAGGGTCTGCTCAGGGGCAAAGCTCCCGGAGCCCAAGCGGAGTTTAGGCAAAGCCCCCTCGGTTAGCGATGCAAAGCAATGCAGACCCGATAGCCTCTCTAATGAGGGAAGGCAGTGCAGGCTCAAAGATTTCCAGGGGGAATATCGCCCCGCTAATCTGTGGTCACTGATGGCTCTGGATGTGCTACTTAAAATGCATCTTGTGGGGCTGCAGGAACACAGGCGCAGGAACTCTTAAAATGACCTGGTTTGCAGGGGCTGGCTGGTGCGTCAGGAGGAGATCAAGAGACTATGGGTGTAAGGTTTTGCAAAACCCAGTTCTGGTTCAGTGGATAAAGACATCATTGATGATCAAGGGGCTGTTTTTAAGTCTACCTCCAGTTCAAAGAATGCGCCTCTCCTGCATTTTGCCAAAATCCTGTGCTAAGTGTGTAACTGGGAGCTCAAAGTATTTGAGCAGGTTTGGGCAAGGTAACAGAATTTCCCTGTCTGGTGGAGGCTGTTTGTTAAAAGCAGTCATTGAAGGCAAGCTGGGGAGCGGGGACAGCGAGGATTCACATGTCAGACGCTCCATCAGACCATTAAAAAGAAATTAGGTTGGGACGTTTCGTCTTCCCCTCTCCCAGCTCCACCTCTGTGCAAAAAGCACAACAAAAATCCAGCCAGCACCTGAACGTGGGGGATGTCTCCCCTTCAAGCCCCAACACAGTCTGTGACGCCTTCAGTGTCTCTTGAAGGTGAGACTGGGCACTTGGAGGCCTCCACGGCTGCTCGGGGTTACCCCTGGCACTGCTTGCGCTGCACCCCTGACACCCCAGCGACCCCGGGAGCAGCGGCCGGGCACCCCCAGTGGTCAGCCCGAACACGGGGGGCTGTATCACATCTCTGCCTTCCCTCTCGCACACAGACACAAGCAGGGATGCTCTTCCCGCCCTGTCTCCTCCGTGATTCCCAGTGTGCCTCTGCTTAGCTGGGCATGACAGGACGTGGCCCAGCTGCCTCCAGCCCCCGAAGATGCCGCAGCACAAGCCAAGGACAGATGAATGCACAAGCACATCCCTTGCACCCGACCTCGGCTGTGCATTCACTTTCACACACCCTCTCTTAACAGTGTCACATTTTTTACCTTCTGAGGAGTGCCAGCCCTGTGAATGTCTAACCCATTTCCTTACCAAATTCTGGGTTTCCTCCTGCGTGTGGTGGAGGAATGGGAGCAGATTCTCTTGGCTTCTTGTGGCCCTCGTGTCAGGAAGGTAGTTATTTGGAGAGACCTCTGAATCAGCTGGCTCAGGGCTCCCAGCAATGCTGAGGTTTGTGATTGCCCGGTGGCAGTAGGTATGGTCACAGGAGCCAGTGTGCCACACATCCCAGTTCCTGCGCTCTCACTTCATTTCAAAATGAACAAACATAACCCTCCTTTAATTGTTCAAATTTTAGCCCCGTGCTTTGCTAACATTTCCTACTTTCTGGAAGTGATCCTGTAGACAAAATTCCATTATCTGAAAAGCAGAATAATTTCAGGTTTAAAAATGACATATGTTATCCAGGAAAACCTGTGTATATGAAGTAATTGGTCAATGTAAAATTACAGATACTCCTGAAAAGCTCATACTGCTTATTTATATAGAACTTTGGGAACATATTTGCATATCAGCAAAAAATCACTTCTGCCCCAAATTGCAATAGTGCTTTTAGATCAGATGCCATATAGAACATAAATTTATTTAAATATATTAATATCACATATTTATACCTACCTTTGTATTATACATTTATAAAAATACATTTAAACAAACCCGTATCCAGAATGTATTTATATACTATATAGACAGTGCAAAAACAGAATCTAGATTTTTATGATAATTTCTTTGTGATTTAATTGCTCTGCCCATGGCCCCATGTGTCGCCATTCAGAAAGGATGCAACATGTTACCAAACAAATGTTTCTTTGTGAAATATGTGAAAGACTACAGATGTTTCACTGATCTGCTGGGTAAATCTCAGAGCCTTTTTGGTGACGTGGTCTGCACTTGTTTACACAGCAAGTAAGCAAGTGAGGCGTGCTTTTCTCTGAGCTGCAAGGCTTGCCAGATATGAAGTTAAAGCCATATATACAGCTCTGGCTTTCACAGGTCTGATCCGACGCTGGCTGATGGGATGGACAAATTCCCAGGTCCACGTGATATGGTCACTAGGCTGAAACCACAGCTCATACAGTGCATGATGATGTTTATGTCAATAACTGAATACCACAGGTTTTGTTTCTACTCTTCTTTTGTGATCTATACTAAGCACATTTTTTTCCCTGTCGTGGTCTAAAATAGAGCTATTTCCTGAAAAATGAGAGTTACTGTATCTATTTAGTGTGGAGAACGTAGAGTATTTTGAATTAATTACGTGTTTCTGGGTTTGTGCCGGGTGCTTTGGGTAGGGACTGAAAGCAGAGAGCAGCTGAAGAGTGTGGAGCAGCCTGTGTCTTTAACAGCGCCTCTCACCGCGCCGTCGCTCCTCACGCGAGAATCGTAGCTCATGCAGTAACGATGGAGCATAAACTCGCAGTTTCAGAGGTGTAGAGTAGATGCAATAACGCTTTTGGTGCTGGAGAGCTTATTCCTCGGAGTTTCCCTGAGCTGGTGTTGTCTGCGGAGGTCATGAGTTGGGAATGTCCGCGTGATTCTCAGCAGCCAAGCCTAGCCCTGCAGGTCAGTCTGAGTGACCAGAAAATCCTCCTGTAAGGCTGCCGAGCACTTCGTGAAGCCCAGGTTTTTAAAATGTGTCTAGGTGGGATATTGTATTTTTTTCTCCAGTTTTAGAGACAGATTGTCTCGATTATATATTGTCACAGCAAACAAAGGGTGAGGAAATACTCCAAGCAGAGCAGAAGCAAATTTAACACTTCCAAAGAGCACTGACAATTACTTTCCTGGGCATGGCGATGTCACGTTTTTAAGGTGTAATATTTTGTAGTTCAGTCCCTGTTAGATATTTATGTGAGTCATTGTATTCAGGGTATAACTTGCTCAGTGGTAGCAAATGCATCTGTGGCAGGTCAGACACCACAGGCTTTCCTTGGAGACAGGAAAACTGCCCGGTCTGCACCTCTACCAGCAGGTTATTTCCAGTTAGGTTTGGGAACAGATGAAAATTTGGGTAAAAGAAGAATATATACTGATATATTCATCTTACAATAAGTGGGGAAAGCTTGAAGGTGCTGTGTCATTTGGAATGACAGAAATAGCCCCTGACAATATTCAGGGATTTTCTGGGAATTCCCAGTAATACCAGGTCATATCTATTACATGGCTTTTCCATGTAATACCCAAATACCTCCCTTGTCTGTGTGTCCATTAAATCTTATAGACTAGCTGAAATCTGAACATTTCTTCATACTGCTAAATTTTTTTCCTGATTAGTTTAAAACCGAGAAGTTGGAGTTATTACTAGGAATTTCTCCCTATTTTCTTTAGCAAATAACTCAGTTGTTCTTAGCCAGTGAGTTGCAAACCTTTGCTTGTAAACATTTGCAGTGTATAGAAGCTGAGTTATATAAAACATTGTGTGAGTGTGTGCATTCACACACCTACAGACACGGCCCCTCAAATTTCTGGGTCTCTCAGAAAAAGAATTTCTCTTTTTGTTACAAGGACACATTTATCTGTTTATAACCTGCTTTGGGGCAAGCATGTCAAAGGTTTAAGACACACATGTAAATTCCAGATAAAGATACATCAGGACAGGAATTTTTCTGTATGTCCATTCTTACAAATAAGATTTACAGATTGGCACTGAGAGCCAAATGCTTCCTTCACATACTCAGGTCACCAAACCCCACCAGGAACAGCAGCTAAGCTTGTACAATACAAGTGGATTCCAAAACAAGGCAAATTTGGAGCAAAGCACAAAAGCTGGCAAATATTGAAACCATTCCCCTTTTCTTCTCTTAAGAAAAAAGATGTTTAAACTGTTGGTGTGTCTGCAATCGTCTGGCTGTTAATTAGTGGTGTGCACCAGAGCTGGGTTTGGAAGGACCCACACATGGACCTGAGCCTGCCCAGCTGGGCGGCAGCAGAGCTCTCCCTGCTTGCATTCACTCTTACACGGTTTCCCCGACGAAATCCGAAATCCAAAAGCAAACCCCGTCACTCAGGGACAATGTATAGATTTGTCACAGTCCTTGGAGGACCGAGAATCCTAAAATCAATGGCTGGATTACACTGATCCTTATCTGTAGAGGTCTCATCTGCAATAGATCAAGTATTGATAGGTTGCTTCATTTACTGAAGCATTTCGGATCTCCATGTGGGAAGGCACAGTGGAGCAGTAATTGCATTTTCTGGTGTGAGAAACGCTTTTTAAGAAAGCCAAAGCCAAGGCATTTGATGGGCTGTGAATTGCTGCTGCCTCCTGCCACATGTCTGAGCATACACTTGATTAGGATATTGCTGTGCTACACATTTTTGCAATAGCAACAATGCACTGCTGATCCAAGCACTGGGATGCAGACACATGAACATATATGAGAGAGTGTGTCTGTGCAGACAGGGAGGTGGTCCTCCCCAGAGATGTACATTTCAAGTATTTGGTGCTGCTGTTTCACCACCCAAATCTCCAGGTACACATAGCCAGTTAATACATAATATTGTGATGTGAAAAATCCCCTGAATAGTTAGATTCGGGGGACTATTAAGATGTTAAAAATATAAGGATTCTAATATTTTATGTTATATTTTATGAACTGCAGGACTTTACCAGTAATAGTGGGGGCTTGGGGAGTAAAAGGGCTGTGGCCTGAGTATAAATATGATGTAGATCAGATATTGTTAATTACAGAGGATGCAGAGCAGAGAGCAAGTGCTACACGCATCACACAGAGACCTGTATTGATTTAATAATATGAGATTAATACTAACCATGTCTGATAAAGTGTGCATCAGCCCCAAGTCAGATTTACACCTAGATGTGAAAACCAGAGACTAAAGCTGTGCAGGAGAAAGCTTAGTCTCTCTGAGGCTGATGGAAGTTTACCCACTGCCCTTCCCTTTCCTGCAGCTCGGTGCTTTTCTGCAGATGTCACTTACTCGACCCACAACCTGCAGGTAACAGGGCAGAGATATGACTCAGATATTGCAGATTCTGCACTTGCATGTCCAGGTTTTCCAGACAATAGTGTGTTTTTCTAAGGTTTTTTTCATGAGGGCCCTGTGTCCCGCGTGATTTCTCTATGAGTCACATTCTGAATCCCCCTATTCAAACAAAAATCTCCCTTTTACTGTTTGATTTTGACTAACAGCCATAACATCCTCAGATGGTTGTTTCAGAATCTGCTGCACTGTTTGTGCACACACACACAGCTTGCATCCATAAATAAGTGTGTCCCAGGCACTTAAATTCATGAGGGTGCAATGGAAGACCAGACAGATCAGTAGGTGTTGAAATTCTTAGATAATCAGGAATTTACTGCAGCTTTATTGATTTTTTTCCCCCCTGGTCTTCAGCCATCCTCTTAGGGATGTTTATTGCACATAGCCATGTTCTTTGCATATTTGGAGGAGTAAATCAAGCATCTGTGTTGCATTGCACATCTCTTGGAGCCTATGCCTGAAGCAAGATAAAAAAAAGGATCTAAAATTAAGGGAATATTACATTCTCCTTAAAAATACCCAAAGAACGAAGCTGATACAATAATGTGCTTCATAGTAAATAGCTACAATCAAATTCATTACTTTTAAATACCACTCTGGCTGTTTCAGTTTGAGTCAAACCAAACCACTGGAAAAAGCCGTGGTAAAGGGAGGAACCATCAGTGAGGAAGAATAGACGTTAAGAGAGAGTAAAGTGCAATGAGAAGAAACCCAATATTGACAGATCATGTAGAGCAGAAGGAGATGGGGTAGAAAAACGCAGTCAAACACAGACAGAAATATGCTGTTTAGCAGGAGGGAGCAGCTACAGAAGCCAGCTCCAGTTTGCACGATTTGCCCTTCCCTACAACGCAAGGAAAGCTCTCTGTGACACAGGAAACTTTCCAGAACCCCAAATCCTTGGGGGGGAAGGACACAAAGGGAACAAATGCAGAGCCACCCGTGGGCTCTAAGGCACACACAGCCCTCCAAAGTGGAGCTTCCTCAGAGGTCCCACAGATCCGAGCTCGGCTTGTTTTGGGCACGAGGTGCCACCCACCCACCCCAGCCTGAGAACGCGGCACCCAACCCACAGCTGCCTCCGACAGCTCAAGGATGGCCCAGCCAGGCTTTTAGGTCATTTCTGTGTAATTTGTCTGTGATGCAGACAGTGTTTGCTGGAATTTGGTGATGGTCCTTGAGGGGCCTTCTACAGACCCTGCTCCTAGAAGTATTCCTCACGTGCTTCTGCAAGGGATTTCACTGGGACACGCCTTTCCCTGCTGCACGCAGAGCTAAGGGTCCACCTGAATCTTTGCAGGCTCAGGGGTCTGTGCTTAATTTAAAGCAACATCCAGGAGTGGAACTGACTTTTGGTTAAGAAAAAACTAACGAATACATGGTTGTGGTAACAGCAGAGCAACGCTGCCCTTGCATTAGAGAGCTTAGAAATAAATTGGACATGGAAAGGTTTGATGTGCTGTTTTGCAAATGACTTTGGTCTTGTGTTGCACAAAACGATTTTATTTTGCTGGTATGGGATACTCCAAAGTCATAAATATTCTCTGAGTATCTGGCACTTGCTTAATACTAGTAATTTGTGTTGATTGTGTGCACTCTGTATTTTACCACTATTCAGCCATCTATAAATCAATCACCTGAGGAAATTCATTGAAAAAACTACAGAAATGCATTTCTGAGCACAAATCTCTCACACAGTAGAACACTGAAGTTTTACTAAGTGGATTTTACCTCCAGGAATAAAACATATCACGAAATCATTTTGCACATTTTTAATTATATTTTATTGCCCAGCAAAGCATATCCACAGATATCCTGCAGTATATTGAGAGCTGGTGTTGTGGCAGAGCAGGTCTGTGCCTGTGTCTGGGGGGGTCACTGGAAACTGGACCTGCAAGCTCCCATAGGGCAGCAGAAACCAGATAATAACAGCAGTTTACTTAGGCTGCTTCAGTGCAGCTCAGACGTAGCAAAAAAACCTCTTCCAGCTTGTGCATAAATGGTAAAAATACAGAAAAATATTACTCTGGCAGCAGCTGCTTCCCAACCATTAACGCCACGGTCACAGTTGTTTTGAGAGGCTCCTTGGCAGTGGGTTCATAATATGGATTAAAAGCTAGAAAAATGCAGTGTTAAACAGCACAGCTGTACTCTCCCAAGCACAAACCGAGGCATCAAATACAGGAAAACACAATGTTACACTCCAATCTTTTTTTTTTTATCAAGGCAAGAAGGTGTTTGTAGATCTTCAGGGTCCAGGACCCGCTTGAAACACTCATGCCCGATTTTCAGAGGCTTTGTGCCCCTGCCCTGGGATGGGAAGGGGCTCTGGATCAGGCTCTGCTTGCTCCTGCAGGCTGCTAAGCACTGGTGATTTTCAGTTACTGTGAAAGTGTGACATATGTGTATGTATATATATACATATATATAAAAAATATAGTATATATTATATAAAAGTGCAATGGAGAAGAGGAAGAGCCCAGCAGCTGTCTCAAAATTGCAAATGATCTCCTATTTTCACTTGTATCTGCAGAATATTATCAAAATATGTGCTGCACAGTGCAATGGGAGAGGGAATCAGTCTTTGAGATCTTCGATTCATGAATGGTTTCCTCTGACAACAAGAAAACCTACCCACACCTCCAACTTCAGCAAGAGTCAATGTAAGCACAGAAATCCCCACCAATCTCTGCCCTGAAACCAACTTCTTAAATTTAGGATCGCTTTTATCTGAGTTTCTTACACTTCAGCAAAATGCAGCAGAGCTTGACAAATTCATTTTGCAAGAGAAAGTCTGCTACAACTTGTTTGCTTTCTGGGTTTGAAGTGGGGATGCAGTGAAAAGCATTCCTAAAAAAAAGAAATTTTTTTCACTGCAGTTAAACTATATTTTACAGGGACTGGCACACCATGGTACACGCTGGCAGATATTAGTGTTGGTTAATAAGCAGTGCTGTTAAAAATCCTTGTGCACATTTCAGGTGCAGTTCAGTCATTTGAGCTCACAGGTTTTGCCTTCTGCAGAAAGCAAAATTATTTTATTTTGCGAGTAAGATTTTTTTGAATGCAAATTTACAAATGGAGTTTGAATAATAAGAAATTGTTATTAGAAACTAATGTGTTCTGTCAGGATCCTGAAATTATAAGTATGCATGGAAGTGGATCGTTCAGCTTAATCTCCAGTATCTTTGACTTCACTAAGTAGGTCAGACCAGCAGTGAATGCAGATGTCATAAGATAAGGTTAAAAATCTAAGCAAAAATACAGAAAATGAGCTATCCCCAAACTCAGCAACTCAAAGGATATTGAAAAACCCTCAAACCTGTTCTCAGGTGAGAAATTATATTTGCACAAGGTCTATATACAATTTTCTTTTAAGAAACACGTACTCAGAGACAGCTGCTGGTGGCAGAGGCCAACTAAGGAGAAATGAGATTATATATGAGTTCCGTAGGACTCTGTCCTTATTTTGCTCAGGGGGTTGTCTGCAGACAGTGAGACGGCTCGGACAGGACAGACACCTGTCCTTGAAATCCCATCCCGAGCTGCAGATCTGCTCTTGAACAGCAGGAGCCACCCCAGCCATCCCGGGAAAAGGGGCTTGGGGCCCGTGTCCGGTTCAGGATACCAAATGCTATGAGGAGCTTCACAGAAAATGACTTTCTGTGTGAATGCTGCACAAAACCATCCCAAAAATACCCTGTGCCTGCTGCCAGGGCTTTGGGTTGTGGTAACCGAGGCGGGGTGTGGGATGCAAGGCGGCTCTGAGGATGTCCCCAGCCTGGGAGGGGGCAGAAGTCACACCCCAGCCTCGCAGGGACAGGGTGTGACCAGGGTGGCACGTTCTGAGATGTGCCCCGGGCTGGCATGTGCCAGGATGTGACCAGGGATGGCATGTGGCAGGATGTGACCAGGGGTGGCATGTGCCATGACGTGCTTGAGAGCAGCAACTGCCCGGGGGCAGGGCTGGGGCTGGGAGGGGGACAGAGCGATACCAGAGTTAGAGGTGTCCCCAGGTCCCCTCGCTCTTCCAGCGCCCACGGGCACAGGGGTGCAGTCTGGGCACTGCCCTTCCCCTGGGAGTTCCTGGGTGCTGCAGGGCACCTCTGCAAGGTGACATCTGGGCAGGTGGCACCAGCCTTGAGTGCTTGGGGGTGTCACCGATGGGGAACGCGGGAGTGGTGCCAGGAATTAATATGCACAAACAATTTGTAAAGAGACTTAGGCCATGGGGCTGCTGATTCAAACCTGCAGAGGGTCTGGACAGGGAGAAAAGGGCGGGGAGAAATGATCAGTGGCCTGGGGACACGACGCTGTCAGAACTGGCCATGGTGGCTGCCGGCCCTGCTGCCCCATCTTGCCTTCTGAAATGGTTCATCAGTGCCTTTCAAAAAAATGCGGAAAGACAATACAAACAGCCCATTTAGGGGTTCCCTCTGTTTCCTACTTTTGGGGATTTCCTTTCCAGTCAGTTGGACTGGAAATGCTCATCTGAGGGGAAAACCGAGGAGCCCACAGAAAAGCCTGACCCTGGGAGCCAGACCCCAAACAACAGCAAGTGTCACTCTTGGGAGTCTGTCAGAGCCAGGGGCGCTGGCAGCTTGGGAAGGCTGGCATTGTGCTGAGTGCCACCTGGATCCGGGAGCATCCTGGTGCTTCTCACGGGGTCTCCTCAAACATTCGGTTTCCAGTGCTGTAGGTTGAGGAGGTGTGGGAATTGCTGACATGGGATGCTGATGCGGGATGTCGATGTGCAGGGAGGGAGCTGGGATGCGTCCTGCTGGCGTGGTGCCATAAACTGAGGCTGGCCATCGCTTCCTGAGGTTGGGAAAACCTTCGGGCAGGATGCCCCAAACTGGGACTGAGCCTGCAGTGGGTGCCAGGGGCTGGGTGCTGGCAGCAGTGAGCCCTCCTGGGGCCTGGCTGAGCCTGATGCTCTGCCCCGAGCCCAGCGCGGTGTCACCGCGGCGGGAGCAGCGGGAGCCCGGGACGCCCAGGCTGTCACCCCGGCTCAGTGCCGCTGCCGCCTGCCAAGCGAGCGGCACAGGGGAGCCAGAGGATAATGCACCGCATTGTGCTCTCCCAGCACCTTTTCCCCTTCCACAATCTCACCATTGTGCGCCTTTTATCGCTGTTAAACTCCAGATGAACATCAAAGGGAAAGAAGTTCATCAAAACAGGGGCGAAACAAAAGGCTTTTAAGGCGCGGGGAGGGTGCACCAAGCAAAGCGGAGGCAGAAGAGTTCAAATTCGATCCGGACAAGCTCAGCGGGGCTGCTCTGACGGGAGAGCGGCCGGGCCGTCCCGCACTCCTTGCGGGAGCTGCTGGAGCACATCCCTGCCGCATCCCGGCCTGGGAGAGCCATGCTTTATTCATCCCAGCGAGCCGCACTCGCCGCTCCAAATATAAATACTGAATGCTGTTTGCTAATGAAGTGCTCTCTAATGACAGCTGGGAGGCTTTGCTTTTCCCCAGGAATAAACGCTGGGAACTCAAATAACCAGGAATAGTTTTGCAACTCACAATCACGCTAATAAGCTATAAACTGTGCAAAATGTACCGGCCGCTGGAGAGTTGTAAAATCTGGTTGCAGCTCATGCACAAGCTCATTTCTTTTTGACTGAAAAGTAAAAGACCTAGTGGGAGATGGGGCGAGGGAATGGATGGTTATGAGATTAGCACTTCTTGCCAGGGGAAGGCAGAGTGGGTCTCCTTAGGAAGATGTCCATTAGCTAAGGTCTCGTTCCAAGAATGAGCCCGAGGTCTGCTCCAAAGTGCCTGACATGTGGGACAAAAACAGTTGGTTGATGTCAATGGGATTCTGATCTCAGAAATAAATATTTATTATTTACTTGATTACTTACCTTTTTCCCTTAAATAAGATTTTTTTTTTTTTGTTAAGGCACGTTTACATCTACCCATTTCCCATTCAGTAGCTGTTCCAGTCCAGTGAGAGAAAACACAACAAAGGGGAGCAGAAAGTGAGAAACGTTTCAGCCTGCAGTGAAGGGGGTGAAAAAAACTCACTGTCTTGGAGAAAATAAAGGATTATTTTTTTCAAATATCTATGGAGAAATACACTGATTACGGATTTGAGGAACTAGATCATGGAAAAGAAAGAGAATGTCTCCTATTTTCCAGTCTTGCAATCACAGAGCATACCAAATTCCAGTTGAGGTGATGCTCGTTTTGTGCCAGAGAGACGGCATATGGCACAAAGCAATTTTCATTCCCAGCTCTAGGTAAAAAGTTTGTTATCATGGGCTTACATGGGGATTGATTTATTCAACCCAAAAGTGGAAGCCTGAGGATGATGGGCTGTAAGGCCTGTTTTGGTGTGTAGTGCTTTCTCTGTTAAACCCATAAGGTGAAAGGTTTGGTGGGCAGAATGATACCTTTATCTAAAAAACCACCCCTCCCATTACTAGCCAGAAAAACGAAAAGCAGCAAATATAAATAAATATCAGAGGAGGCTAAAAAATCCTCTTACAGTCTTGTAAGGTCAAGGGCAGCCATGCCCTCTCCACTATCTTATTTTTAAGAGTGACCCATGCAGGGAATGTATGTGCCAAAGAAATCCATGGGCTGAGGTATTAGGTGGTGTGATCCAGACAAAGGATATTTTTTTAAGTCCAAATAATGCTGAACACAAAGATAATCCACAGCTACAGAAAGCCTGCAGGTTGCTACAAAACCCCCAAGAAATCCTCTGCAAGAAGGGGTAAACAATTAACACAAATTTTAAATCAATGCGCTGTCACCTTAATAGCCAGCGAAGTCAGCTAAGATGGGTGTAATATGATGAGACAGTTTAATTCTTGTTATGACATTAGCTGCAGACTTTTACAACAGCTGAAAATGCTGGAGTGAGAAGAGTTTCCAATTATCACTGAGCTCCAATACACAACTCTGGATTAGACTGAGGCATGAACGAGGGCTCCTCAGCCTGGAAAGCAAAGGCTGCAGAAGTTTCTGAAATCCTGTGAAGATATTTTCCCTTCTCTCCTCTTGCTGATATCCTGAAAAGGTTTTATCTGAAAAGGTTTATTTCAGATAAAATAAGCCCATTTTTAAGAGCCTTGCAGTGAAACCAGCTCCTAAGCTGTGTGCACCACAGTATTATACACCATAAATCTCTACATCCAGGAGGCGAACCGAGCCAATCTGAAACGACTCTGTTTTCCCAGCATTAAGCTTCAAAAAATTAAAAGTCACCCAGGCTTGAAGGCAGATAGACAGGTAATAAGCCATGACAGCAGTTCACGGGAATCCACAGGAATAGGCAAGCAGGCCTGGGTGTCAGCCATACAAACAGGATCATCAGACCCAGAGCTCCGAGTAATGCCGCCAAGTGGGAGCATGTCCGTGTTAAAGGCAAGCGGGCTGTGAACAGCAGCCCCAGGCAGCGGCGAGTTGAGCCGAGGGCTGCCGGCTGGGGAGGCTGCACCCCTTCCCCAGAGACGGGCTAAGAGCCTGCAAATGCAAATCCCTGGGCTGGGAACGGGCTGCAATTCCCACCCCAGCAAGAAGGCTCTCCTGCGGGGTAACACAGCTGCGCTCACTGGCACGGGGCTTTGGTTGTCATGGTTTGGGATGGTTTTGCCCCAGTTTTATTTCGTAGCTTGTTTTTGATCTCCTTTTTTTTTTGTTTTGGTAAACTTCACAAGAACAACATTCCTCCTGGACTTTACTCACACAGGAAAATTTGTCAAATTCGTCATAACAAACCATCCACCTCTTCCACCGCTTTTGTACAACTCTTAGGGGCAATTGCAAACATGGGAAGTAGCTGGGTGGTTTGAAACAGTAACTCCTTAATCCAAAAATATCCCATTTTGTATTGCTTGTGTCACATTGCTCTGCCTTTTTTAATATTGCTTTTGGAAAAATCGTGTCACTGTTTCTTGTTCAGATGATAATGAGAGAAATCATTTTGTCAGGTTTCTTGTACAAGCCTTCTGGGTTTCCTGCATGTTATTTCCCCTAGCTGGGGATATAGGCTTTGGAAAGGAACAAAGTAGACTGGTAAGAGGATAACTGGGAAAAGCCCTACCCTGAGCTGGAAAAGGTCTTTGCTGGAAAATAAGTTATAATTCACTAAAAGGCCTTTTCCACTCTCATGAAAGCCCCATGAGTGCTCCACATTGACTGATTACATCCCCGAAGTCCCCCCTGCTTCCAGGTTGGGTAAAGCCTGTGCTGGAAAGTAAGTCATCTCTCTCTAAAATGCTTTTTCCCATTCTTTTAAAAGCCCCGGGAGTGTTTGCAGAAGTCACCTCGGGTAGCCTGGACCTCAGGGAGCAGCAAGGGTCCCACAGCCTGGGGCACTGTCTGGCAGCAGGCAAGGAAAGAGAGGATGTCACAGAGGGAGGAAAGCTGGCACTCCACTCAAACCCCCAAATCCTAGCAGGAGAGACCTGTCTGAAGTCACTCCTTGTTTTTCCCTGTTCAGCACTCTTTGTTTGGCAACTCATTTTTAAAAAGGTTGACCTGAAAAGTTGATGTGTCATGCAGTACCTTATTCTGCATGGTAAGGTAAGATAATTCCTCATTAAAATGGTTGGCTTCCAACCTCCTCCCCTCCCTGGTGAATGAATAAATAAATAAATACACTTAAATATGTCCTGGATCTGCTTTCTCTGCTATTTCCAAAGCAGAGAGGGAAGCTCTGGGTCTGGCACCCTCCTCTCCCACCTGTTCCAGGGGCTAAAGGGCAGCTGAAGAGTGGTTGTGGGGTGGTCAAGATGCACTGAGGGGCATCTTGGGGACACCTGTATCCCTTGCAGGTGACCTGTGTCCTACAAAACACTCCTGACCTGCTTGGATCTGTGCTCAGCCCCCTCAGATGCCATTTCCCTACCCTGGTGCCACCTGCCAAACTCTCAGTTCAGGATGTCAGTGTCTGCTCCTCTCCCAGAAATTCACCTTCAGCTTTTTTATTTCACGATGCCGAATCCCTGGAGTGAAAAGGGGATTTCATGTCTTTATATGGAATTGCAAACCTGTATTAAGCCTCCAAAGATGTTTTTATTAAAAAATATCGATGGCTGCCAACTTCCCTAAATGCCAAACTATCATTACACATTTAGTCTTAGACAGGGGATTTTTCTGGATCTTCCCTCCTGACCCAATGATGAAGCCAAGTTGATTTGAGATTGAAGATTCATTTATCTCTCCTTGGCAATTATCTCTATTACTGCCCACAATCCTTCCCAATCTTTTTAAACAACATCCTGCTATTAAAGCCACTTGGCAAGCATTTAAAGCCCTGGGATAAGTTAACCATGCACAAAATATCCCACTTGGGGAAGGATCCAGCTATAAAAATAAATGGTTTACGTTTCGAAGGCCATGGTTCAGGATGGGTATTCTTCATTTGTGAAGAGAGGTCATCATTGCTGACAATAAAATTATGTAGGACCTGATCCTCCCCCACTGAGCTCAATAGCAAAATCCCTCCTGATTTCAATAGTGTTTTCCGGGGTCAGTCGCCGGGAAAGCCGACATTCCACAAAGTTGCTGAAAATCTATAATTGGATATATTAAGAGTGCTTTCAAAGAGATGTCAGATTTGGAGGCTTAGTGTAAACTGTGCTGCAAAGGGGATCATTTCGTATAACCGAATCAATAAAGCTTTTTTTTTTTGGTGTTACTTTTCTGCTTGATCCCCGATGACGGAAAAGCTGAGCTCTGGAGACTCACCATCAGCACGGAGGAAGTGCTGGGAACCTGGTCGGACCGTGAGGCACCCTCTGGTGGGAAAGATCCTGCCAAGTGACCTGGTGGGAGCTGTGAGGGGTGTAATCCCACAAGTGTTTGATCCAGTGGCTTTGCTTACACTACGGAGGTAACTCGTGCGTGTAAGTACTGGAATACCGAGCCCTTATTTCCATGGTGTTGCTGGTCTCCTGTCACAACACATCTCTTTGGGAGATATGATTGAGAGTTTTGATGAATTTTGCTGTGCCTTACATGCCTATATTTAGTAAAATGCAGCTTACTTTGTTCCTTTGGAACAAGATACGGATTTATCCCCCAAATGCATTTTTTTAAAAACTCATGGGCTGTACTTCAAAGTGTTCTTTCGCACCACTTTGGAAGTGCTCACTGGTAGCTCTTCAGGATCTGGAAATCTTCCATTTCTACTTACATGGAGTTTTCTGGCTGATGAGCATCGTTTTCCCTTTGGTTCTCACGCAGAGCAAGGGCCACTTGGCTCGTGGCAGCTGTGCCGGGCAGGGCAGGCACAGGGACTGCGGCCTCAGGAGATGGACACCGATGTGCCTGAGGGGTTCCTCTCTTGTGGCACCTCAGAGAAGGGACACCAGCATGGGGTTTGCTCCAGGTCACTTCACCCTTGCAGCAGCCTCGTTTGTAAACTTGTGCGGGTTGTCTCCCCCCCAGTGTCCCCGTGTCACCTGCCCTGGGTGTGCAGGTGGGGACAGGGAGAGACCCGCAGCTCCCACGGGGGACGCTGCCATTGGGACCTGCTGCAGGTCCCCTCTGTGGTTCATCCACACTTTCCCATTGCTTCTGCTTCCCTACCGTGTCCGTGGAGCAGTCCTCCATGGGGCCACACTCACAAAGCTCGCTCCTTATCCCTAGAGAGCTTGATTGTTTTTTCCCTTTCCTTTTCAGTAAAAGCTGAAATTCAGTAGAAGCTGATGAGACCACCATGGAGAAATGCTGGTTCACCACACTGGCTAGTACCAGCTTGATCTGGCTCCAGCTCCGGGATGTGCAGCCTACAGACACAGTAATGAAAAGAAATATTCTGAAAAGGATGAGTCAGCTGGAGGCCAGTGGGGAGAGCGTGTGGGATCTGACTGGAATTTAAAAAGTTATGAGGCTCCACGTTGTTTTGAGCTCTGCCAGCGGAGAAACTCAAACACGCGAAACGCTTTGTCATCTGGCATAATTATGTTACTTTGCTGATTAGCTGGTAAACTCTTTTCAAAATGCTTTTAGACAATAGTAAGTTCATGAAATATAAAAACTTCCTGCTGACACCGCAGACAAGGGCCTGCTTTACATGTTATTGCAAACTGTCTTCCCCAGAACCCCACCAGATTGTTGAACAGCCAGGAAATTGTTTTTTAGTATATATTAGATGACTTACCCATTAAAAGAGTTGAGGTATCTTCACACCTTCCCTTCTGTGCTGTAAGCTTGGTGTGAGCTGTGAATACACCCACACTGGTAGAGCAGTCTGGATTTCCCTGCCTGATTTTCTGTATGTTGCACTGATCAGGACACCAGCAGTTTTACGTGAAGCTTCTTTGCTTGCTCCTCCAGCCAGGCACCAACACATCCTTCCTGGCTCTTCTGGGAAGCAGTGCCCAGCATTTGCAAAATTTGCAAGGCAGATAACTTTTGAAGATTTGAAGTTTTGGCTGTAAGTTTCTTTGAATAAACTATGTCAGAATTACTTCTGTGTGTTGTGTGGAATGTATACATCCCATTCCCCCTTTACAAAGAGCTGATCCACCCAGTCCTACTTCCCAACCTGGTCAGACTAGTGGGGAGAGTCTGTGCTCATTTCTGGAGCACCTCCAAGCAGGGGGTTGGGAAGGAAATGCTGCTGACACCGGCTTGGACTGGCCATCCTTTACAATTGCATCATGTCTGCCTTTCCTGCATTCCTTCATCTTTCCTTGCATTGAACCTGGCCATTCACAGGGATGCTGACACAAACTGTGCAACTGCTTGTGGCACAGATGGGTGTGCACAGGTGAGCACAAAGCACAGCTGATTCCTGCCTCCTCTGGAAGGAGCAGGTCCCTCTCTCATGTGAGGATAAATGAGCCACCAGTTCAATCAGACCAAACCAGAACAGGTAATTTCCCTGAGTTATCTCCTGTGATCTTTAGTGGGAAGCAGGGAGGTATCGGCAGTGTTTTATTGCTCTCACTGACGTGGTGTGAGAGGTTATTCCCCAGCTGCCTGGGATGGTTAGCAAAGGGCCTGAAGTGGGCTCAGAGCCATTAGCAGCTTTCACTGAGGGCTTGTAGAGGACCTTTACACCGGGAAAAGAGGCACTGGTGAGTTTTAGACAAGGCAACCTGGTTTTCACCCCAGGAAAGTGCTGGAACAAATAATCACACAACTATTTGTAGACACTCGGGGTGGGGGGGGAAGGTACCAACCTTCATTTGTCCAGAACAAACTATGTTAAATCACTCCAGTTATTTTCTATGACAGAGGAAGTCCTGCCATGTGGAGAGAAGTGATGGATGTACCCTTGCCTCCAGTTTTCTCTCACTTCAGGAAGGTAGTGCTTTTCAGGAAGTTCTCTGGAACAAGGCTGGGCAATGTGGATTGGATGAAGAGATCCTGTGACAACAGGACCGTGGTAGTGGATCCAGTGCCAGTTTGCACTAGCAATGGGTTGGGCTCTGGGATGCTCAGCCTTGCAGCCAGCCACTGCTAAATTGTCATTCCTGTGCTGGATAGTGCAACTGGTATTACCCAGTTCCAGTGTCAGATGACCCAACGCAAAGAGGACCAGTGGCGTGCAGGGAGGTGGGATGGCATTCAGGACGACCATGGTGGCCTGGAAGGAACAACGTACTATGTAGGAGGGACAAGTGTGAGGCAACCAGGGAGGGGCTGAAGCACAACCCGGTGGGTGCCACACTCCCATTTGGATATTTTGCTTCAGGAGCCTTCAGAGTTGAGTGCTGAAAATTACGAAAGGCTTGGAAAATAGGATTTATAAAGAACACATCAATGACCTGGAGCTGCTGGGCTTAAAGAAGAGAAGGTGCTGGGGAGAAAGAGATTATAACAACCTTCAAGTAAGTTAAAGATGGTGATAAAGAGGAAGACTTGCTGTCTGTTTCTCCTGGGTAGGGCTGGAGCAAATGGGCTCAGTGCGTCACAAAGCGATGCGGTACAAACCAAAGGCGTGTCTTCCCTGACAGCAAGGCCAATGAGATGCCAGGAGAGGCTGCTGGGATGGGCCGCGGGAGTCTCAGGGACCCAGGGGATCTTGTCGCGGTGCAGGGGGGTGGTCCAGATGATCCACTGATATTTCTGGCCCGTTTAAAATTTGTATAATGCCGTGAAACAATCCTGTGGATTTCATTAGGATACCCCCTGGAATAAAAATTCCTCCCTGGGCTTGTTCCTCTGCCACAGCTCACCTGTGTGATGCTGCGCTCCGGCGCGAAGTGGGTGTGAAACGCTGCTGCTGGGATGTGTGGCTGTCGTACACCTCCGCTCCAAAGTGCAAATAACTCCCCGGGCTGCGAGCCGGGGGCCGGGCCCGTGGTAAGCCAGGGGCTCTGATTGATGAATTTTCACAGCAGGTGAGAGCAGCAGGAGACACACACATTACAGAATTCATGTACAGATAGTAGCACTCAGGAAGACAAATTGAGTGAATACGTCAGGATGTGGCTGCTGGGTCAGCCTCCAGCATTACCCAGTGGCAGACAAATCCCTGCCCTCAGCCTTGGCATGAGGCACCTACTGAGATGGAGGGGGTGACACCGCTCCTGTGGCCAGCTCCCAAATTTCCTCATTACCTGCTCCGAGATTCTCTCAAAGATAAGAGGCTCTTGTGCAAAGCCGCTAATTTAGTCCCAGCAAACAAGAAAATAAGTCTGGATGTGAAAGGCTGGTGGGATTTTGACAAGATGCATGTAGAGGTTGGGCGACTAGTCTTAATTAGGCCATCTTTGTTTACATTTGATGTTTATCAGCTAATTGGCATGGCAAGGTGTGAGTCACACAGCTTCCCTCTGGCATGAAATCAGTTCGCAGGAGAAAAACTGGGAGAACAAATGATCCCAATTATAAGAAAACCCACTGTGCTAATTACCATCCCACGGACTACGGAGCCTCCCACCCGTGTCCTTGCCCAGCCGCCCGCCCTGGCGTCCCCCGAGCACGGGCGCAGCTCCGGCACGCTCCTCCCGCCCTGCCCGGGACCCTCCTCTGGCTCTGCGGGACCAAAGGTGATGCTTCGCCAGCTGCTCATTCCATGCCCCACAGCATTTCCCGGGGACTGAGCCTGCTGCCTAGGCTGCTGCCCTTTTGGTTTCCCCCTCCATGCTTTTTTTTGTTGGGGTTGGTGGAGACCACGTCGCAGCAGCAGCTCACGGGGAATGTCTCATGCTCCCAACATTGTGATACCCATCAAGTCAAAGCCTGGGTGTTTGCTACTGTGGATCTGGACCAGAACCTCATTGCTTAGGCTAATTAAAACCAGCAGTCAGACCTTGCCTTGACTCTCTCTTCCCTCCCTTCCCCCTTTTAAAAATATTTTTACACCATCTATAAGTTGACCAGTTTCCTGTTCTACCCTCCTACTGCCACGGCACTTTGTTGCACGTGCTCAAACATATTTTAAGTACGTATGTGCATCTGTACTTACTGTAAATCTCCACCTTTCTCGCTCTGTCTCCCCCTCTCTCCATCCTTCGGGGAGATGTGCTGCCCCTCTGCCCTTTCAGGCCTTTCCCCTATACACTGAGGGTCCAGTGCGCAGGAATGTTTCTTGGCTGCCCTTGAGTTGAATGATGATGCTGGAGGCTTGGAAAAGCCACAAAGCTCAATGCTCTCTGTCTCCCTGTGTCTCTCTTGTCTTCCCTTCTTAGTAGGGGTAACAGATGGCTGAGGCTTTCACCAACAGTCCCGAACACATTGTCACTCCCAACTGAAAGTGAAATATTCAGTGGCATTTAAATTAAATAGACTCTAATGCTTCAGTAATATTAATTACGGTTTCATTCATCCCTGGCCTAATAAATCAACACATAAAGATAGGATGATCCTGTGGCTGGCAGCAAAGCAGGGCTATTCTGCCCTTTGTAAGGTTATGCACACAAAGCCCCCATTCTTATAGGGACATGATGGCCCCCTCAAACATCTGTGCTCAGCACCACTTGAGGAGAAGCCAAAGTGGTAACATTTAAACTTTTCTTGTCCAATTTGTCCACGCAACGGGGCTCAATTCAACAAGAACTTGCAAGTTAAAATTATAAAACCCATGTTAAGTGGGTGAAAACTTTTCAGCGTTTCGGCCAGGGGGTCCAGATTTATTCTGGCAGCTCCAGGAAGCCAAGGGCAGGGCATCCATTCTCACTGCTGAATTTGTTACCCCAGCTTCAACCTTTAAAAGAGGGGGTTGGGGGTGGAGAAGGCTGGAAGGGTTTGAAAACCTCATGGTGCTAAGCTAAATTTCAAGATTTGGGGAGGCCCTGGGCAACAATTTTTCACACAATTTTTTGTGTGAATACCACAGGGGAAATAGTCTCTATACTTCACCAACAACAGGTTTTCCCCCCTCACGGCTATACATATGTAAAAGGAGGCTAATAAAACGGTTGAAGAAAAGATCGCTGCTAGTAAATCTTCTGGAGACAAAACCCTCCACTTGTGATGCTTCAAAGCTGCCCAGAGCTACCAGTTTACCCCAAAAGTCCCAACTCCGGGCTGCTGATTGGAAAATAAAAAGCCCCGTGCATAAAAACTCCACTCCAATTGTTATGCAGTGAATGTGACGTTTACATACAGCAGCTTTACTTGACCAAGTGACTCCCAAGTATACAAACGAAGAGCTTGTCACCTATAGCTTGGCTCCTCTGCAAAGGTCCAGCTAGAGTAGGTTTACAATGAAAATAAGTATATTATAATAACAAAGCAATGCCATATCTTGTAAGTGCATCACAGAAAGCTGAAGCAGCTGCAAAAAGTAAATGAAACGGGAATTTAAAAAAAGCCACAGAGGGAAGGTATAAGCGAGCAGCAGCCTTTCTGGGAGGCAGGGCAGAGAGCAGGCTGCTGGGCT
>VZRO01008195.1:4122-45551 GCA_013397915.1 Daphoenositta chrysoptera
TCTGGCCAGGTCTTTTGTCTCTCTTAAGTACTCAGCAATTTGTTTCCTAGCAACATGTATGGGGGAAAAATTTTTTAAGAGAAAAAAAGAAAAAAAAAAAACTGAGAACCCCTTTTTAAAACCCCAACAACACTCTGATACTGATGTGATTTTTACAGGTGGTCTTCCCCACAGTAGAGAGGGAGGGAAGGAAGCTGGGGAAATCAACATCCTGGCAAGACAATTCAGGTATAAAAACACACAGTGAGTTTCCTTATATGTAACGGAAAGGTCTTAGTAGCTTTTCAGTATATTCGGACATAAAGGAGACTTCAAAGCTGTAAATTAAGTCCTGGCAATATATGCAGATCTTTGGATTATAATAGCCTAAACTACATTTCCCTCTACTCCCAGTTTCCCTAACCCATACATCCAGCCTCTCACTCCTGTCCATTCTAGGGGTCAATAGCTACAGCTAATTCCTCTGGGTTCACATGAAAAGTGAACTCTTGTCCCACTGAAACCAATGACACTTTTTGAGGTTGACGGAATCAGAGTTTCTTTAGAAACTTTCAACTGTTAAGTGTGTTGATGTGTGGTAACAAGCCTTAAATGTATGATTGCATTAGCTGTCCTGTTACTCTACTTAAATAAACCATTTAATATCACAAAAGAGTCATAATTATTTGAAAGTGAGACCCATATATTAGAAATAGTCAACATTTCTCTGGATCACATGAATAAATTTTAGTCAGAATGTTTCATTTGTTTTTCTTATTGAACCATGTATTTTGGGAAACATCCTGGTGAATGTAAAAAATTCAAGGTAGCTGGTCTGCATAAAGCTTTGTTTTGTTTTCAATGAAATGGCAGCTTCAAACCTCTGTTCTTTTTTCCCCCTGAATCTTAAAATACAATTGTATTTTTTCCTGAAATAAGTAATAGAAAAGCCTTCATTGTATCTGTCTTTATTTCATTAATTAATTTAGGGTATTTTAGTCTTTCCTATTTTATTCCACTTGAAGTAAACATAATACTGCTTATCCAAACATTTCTTATCCCAGGCTAACTATTTTAACCTAAATAGTTGTTACATTTGTCTTGAGAATCACTTATGTAAGCAGCTTTCTGTTACACAAAAGTTGAATCTGTCAAAGTTTATACACTTAAAGCATTGATGGTTAAGTAACTCTACTCTCTAGTCCGTGCAGAATCAATGACACCATTTTACTTTGGATGGAGCTTTTTTGGAATGTCTTAAGTGCTCAGCAGTCACTTTATAGTCTCCATCTTGCTATTAATTGTGCAGCTGGCAAATACAGCAATCTTCATGGTGATCAAACAAAAGTGTGTGTGTATACATCAGTGAAGAGCGATAAATCATGCCCTACTTTCCCTATAGGCTCATGCATCGCTGGTTTTAAGAAAGTCATATAGTTGAACAAGAATCTCATTCCTACTCATAATTCATCCTTACTCCAACTTTACTTAAATACACCTTTTATGTGACATTCAGAAACTGCTCTGTATTACTTTCTCTATCACTAAAAAACAATATGCTTCCTGTGGAGTTACTGTGAGAATCACTCAATACTGTAACTACAGTCATAGAGAAGAATGGTAAATATTACTTCCACTGGGATATCGGGAAAACTGCTAATTTTATAATCGGTTAAAAATATGCAATAAATCTATTATTTTCAGAAGGTTGCTGGACATGCCATTCACTTAAATCCATAGATCAGTAATGTGAATAGGCCATTAACCCTGTATTATCAAGAGCCCAGTATTTCCAGAGTATGTGTCCAATGATATAAATACATCTTCCATTTTCTATTCAGAAATAGTATTCATTGGTTTCTTCTTATTGTTGGCTATAATCTTCACATATATTAGGATGGATATAGAAAGAGTAATGATAAGTAGCCACTGTTATGAAAATTATATAGCAGAACACCAATTCTATTTTAGCAGCAAATCCTTTTCTTCAGGCAGATGATATACAGAAGAGATGAAGGTGTAGCAGTGTTTTCATACACTTGCCAATTTCTTATGTTTACATAAATATTTAATACATCAATCTCTTTCTAGAGGAAGAATATGGTTTGCATTTCAAATCTTGTAGTTTTGTTAGATTTTTTTTTGTTAGATATGGCCCATTGTAAATCCTATCAAAACTTTAATTATGTACAAGACATCCACAAGACAGGTAATTCGTGTTTTTTGTTGCTTGTTGATGGTCATCAGACTGATCTCCTGAGATTAGCACTGTATGTGCTAGTGGCCTTAAAATTTAAAAGGTGAGTAAAGTTACTGCATTTTTATTGTGAGGGATCAGAATTGAACATTAACTGAAGAACAGATATCTTGAAATTATTTTAAAATAATGTAAAGAGATAGAAAATACTGCCTAAACTCTCCATAGTTACCCATGTGTATTGGTTTGAAAACAAACCAGTGGGAGATCGCAAGTCAGAATAAAGTTTAATAGGAAAAGTTAAAAATAAGTTAAATAATACAAGGAAAAAGCACTAACAAAGTCAGATACAACTTGACACCCTGTTAGGCTGGTGGTAGCAGTCGAAACGAAGTAGCTCAGTTGAAGCGGTGATTCTATGGAATGTCTGGTCTCCCGCTGAAGGTCCAGTGGTAGCTCTTGTCCTCTGGGAAGCCAGTAGACAGGGCTAACTTAGGCAGTTCCAAGGCCAGGTTATATCCAGGTGGGAATGCTTGGCTCCTCCCTCCTGCGTGGAGCATCTCACAGTAGGATAAATCCATGAGTCATGCGGTGGTTTCTTGATGGCCCATTGTCTGTTATCAGGGGTGGGTCATAGCAGGAGATAACAGTTAATGGCCCACAGCTGGTGGTAATAGACTACTTAAATACATCTATATTGTAACCTAGGACACCATGATATCCACAGCCAGAGAGGCTGGCAGCATATATTTCAGCCACAGATACGCTAGTTTCAATAACTAACATAACCACAGCTGTCAATCCCTTTTCCAACTCATACTCATTTAATTCAAGGAGTGCACCAAGGACAACTGTAATGAAGCAGCCTAGAAACGGGAGAGGACACTCATTGCAAAGGAATGATGAGGGCAGCTTCCATCGTGTTTTTTTCCATTCGCAGAGTAAGACATGTCCTTTCTCCCAGTACTGTCTGCGAAAGTGTTTTATCTTACACTGCCACAAGTAACATACACGCTCGCACCTGCTGTGTGCTAATACACACAACACATCATTGATACCCACAGACAATTCCAGCTGGACAAGTTAGTATCACCCTTTTCGTCTGGTACTAGCATTGCCCTGAGTAACCCAGAGACTGTCAGCACATATGTGTTACTATTTAATCTGGCTGCATCTTCAGCCTTTGAAGCCTATCAATTGGCATAAGATCATGTACAGTTTACAAAGGACTCTCAGGTCACATTTGTCAAGAGAAAAACTCACACTGCTTTTTCCAAAGTGAAAGAGAATTCCCTTTTTCTTTGGAAAAGAGGGTCAAGGAGGAATTGTGAGATGTCACACAAGTTCAATAACGATCACTGATCTACGAGTTCTATACATTTTGATCGTAAGAAGTAAATGATAAGTAACTACAGCTTTTTCTACAATTTTCTCCATGTAGAGGGCCACTTAGTATGGAAGTTCTCTAAGCCATTCCAGATAAAAAAATTATATGGAGAAAGCAACTCTTTTGCATAACTCGAGGAGAAATAAATGGATATAAGTTCTGCTGAACTGCCAGCAATGAAATACATTGTTACATGTATTTTATATAAATATATATCTCATATATTTTATATAAATATATATTTAGGTTACTTATGGATTTTTTTATATATATATAAATGTGTCTAGTGTCCATATATTAATGTAATAATACAGATATTTAAATGCTTTAAATGTTAACACCTGTACCAATTTATTTCCTGTGCTGTTTTTCTTTTTTTCCACTTCAGCAAAGTGACAATTTATTTTATTATTTTAGGGAGTTCAGTGACAGAGAAGTGATATAGCAGTCTTCAGCAAAGCAGTACAGAACATGAGTCTGAGCTGTTCACACCCATTAAATCACTGTACTACCTAAGCTATCTCAGATCTTCATGTTTCCATGGAAGTAATTATTATGCACTACCACAAGATCACCCTGTTAGTTCTGTATATATCCTGTTGCCAGCATTCCATCGTCTGTCCACATTAATATTTCAGCAGGCAACCTTTAAAAAGGCTTTACAAAGAAAGATATGGAAGGTGCAGGAGAAATTTCAAACTGACAGGAGCTTTTGTCAGCGGGAATCCTCTGGAATTCAGGAGTTCCTCATGTTATTAGGCGTTTATGAAGCAATAGTACTTTTTAAGACTGACACCTACATACTTTCTCTAAAATAGACAAATATACTAAGAAGTTTTGGAGTGTATTATGGCCTAGTTTTATTCCTTAATAGGTTTAAGTATTTCAAGAATTCTGTAAAATCCATTCAAGTAGTAGAAAAAAATTTTTGTACCTTAAAGAAAATGGCTAATACTGCTGTAATCACATGAATTTCAGTGATAATTAATAATAGAGAAAGGAAATATGCAGTAAAACCAAAAGGTGAAGTTCACTCCTTAGTAAAATTCTAGTACCAGAACTGTACATCTCCTACCACCCCCGTGGTATCTCCTAAACTGTCTCATGGGCTTGCTGCCATCTGCAGAGGTATGGATATCATCTGATTTCTCCAAAGTATGGTATCTAGCAAGTTGCTTATGGCCAAAAATGTCAGAGTTTTCTGTGCAGAAATAAAATAGATGTTTGTTTCAAATATAAATTCAGTCTCTATTTTTGCAGTCATTTGGTGTTCTAATTATAACAATCTAATTTGTAAACAACACATGCTGAGGTTTGGCAGTGACTTTCTGATGAAACACAGAGTACAGATTTTAATTACATACAGTTCTAATACAGTGAACACTGCAGCATTTCTGTCATCTTTGAAATGGTAACAAAATGTAGAAAAAAATTTTTTGAAATATGAGCATGAAGGTAATGAGATCAATAAATGTCAGCTAGAAAAAGTAATCACAACTCTAGAGACTCACTAACCTTTCTACAAATTCCAGAAATAATAGACTAGCCTGGATGAAGAATCTTTTACAAAGGGAAACAGATACCATTGTAAGGGGGAAGTGAGCCAAAGACTGCTGAATAATACCAGAAAAATTGCCTTTTAACTAAATGAGAGAAAAACAATCAATATTTTTGCGTTTCCTCTTGTAGTCCTCACCAATGCACTTTCTTTTGCACCTTCTGATTTTGAGAGTGAAATACAATACAAACACATACAGAAACCCAGAGCAGAAATGTGCTGTGGCACCAGGAATGTACACCTGCAGGAAAGGAAGGACAGGAGTTTCCCTATTCCAGCCACACGTGGCTGTGGGAGCAGCTGTGGATATGTGGGTGTCCATCAGGTGCCTCGCAAGGGTGTGTAGCTTTGGAAGTTGGTGCTATGTTAAGAGACCATGCATGTGTGTAATGACTTAGGAGCAGCCCAAAGCCAATAGCAGATGCTGGAGACATGTTGAATCCAGGTAACGAAGAAGGTTTCAGCCTTCAGAAATACAGGCCGGTTATGTTGTTTTCCATTCCATCACCCTACGAAGCCAGAACTCTCATAGGAGCTGGGTACAGAGGGACCGTGGTATTCAGCTATGAGTAAGAAGCTATGTTTATGGATAAAAATCTTTCCAGCCTGTTATTTGAAATGAAATTACTGTCAGTCAAACCAGTTTTTGCCTGTAAAGGCTTTGCTGTGGCACACCCTTCCCTTTGCAGGATTGCTCAGAGCAAGCTAAAGTAAAGCAGACTGCAGAGAGCTGCAGAAGTATCCTGCAGGTGACAGGGCAGCAGAATGGCAGATGAAACTCAGTGCCAATAAACACAAAACAACATGTAGAGGGGAAAATAAATCAAAGTACACATCCAAGATACTGGTTAATCACCTATTGCCATGACAGGAAGAAATGTTAAAGTTCCTAGATAGGGTTATACAAAAATGCCAGCCCAATGCATAGCAACAGTCAAAAATGCCAGTCAGATGTTAGAAACTGCAAGGAAAGCATTGAAGAACAAAACAGAAAACATTTCAACACATTCTGCTCTAATAGCAAAGGGGAACTAGGCTGGAACTGGAGAAGCATGAATGGTGCATGAGTTGAAATGTGGATTACTTTTTCCAATTTCTCAGTACAAAGAAGTATAACAAAAACAAAAGTTTCTTTGCACAATCTATCATCATCCACCATTATGAATTAATTGCTACAGGAGGTTTGTCAGCAAAAAATATAAGTGAAGTCAGTTCCTTTCCTTCTATTGAAGAGAAAAGGTTGAAATGCACATATCAAATTAAGAGGTTCCTAAACTACTGGTTTGCTAGAGACAGTAGCTCATAGGAGAGCAGAGATAATTTTACATGTTCTTGGTTTATGGTACTTTTCACTGATGACCACTGTCAGAGATAAAATATTGGACATCACAGCACAGAAGTTTTTGTGTTCTTAAATTAATGTGCAGTTATAATTTCTGCTCCAAATGATCTGCTACTCCTTCTGTGAGCACTGGTTAGAATTGCCATTCAAATGGCTTTGACAGACTGAAAACACAATCTGACAGAAATCCTGTGAAGTTCAACAGTGACAAAAGCAGCCAGTACACAGTAATCCCGTCCAACAGCACAGACTGGAGACCAACAGGCTGAAAAGGAGCTCTGCAGAAAAGGACCTGGGGGTCCTAGGGAAGAAAGCTGCATTGAGTCAGCAGTGTGTCCCTATGGCAATGAAGACTACCAGCATACTCCTCTCCGAGCAAGACTGTAGGCAGCAGATCAATTGATGTGATTTATTCTGTCTACTCTTCTCTTGTGAGGCCACACAAGTATTGTGCCCAGTTTTGAACTTCCCAGAATAGGCAAGAATTTAATACACTGGGGTAAATCCACAACAGTTACGGGACTGTAGCACACTGGGCACAATGAGAGGGTCGGGGTGCTGGGTATGATGACTCTAATTGTCTGGAGCTGTCCTGTAAAACAGGGCACTGCTGTAATAGCACAGTACAAAGCGGGAGGAATTTCCTATTTGGCATCCAGCTGACTTGGCTGCTAAATGTCTCACTTTCTGCATTCACAGCACACAGTATCTCAGTGACAGAAAACAAGAAAAACCAATGGAAACAAAGTAGAGAAAGTAAATTAGACTTTCATCTGATAGCCCAGTGCAGGTGTCTGAGCTATACTCAGTGGCTTTCAAAAGTGCAGACAGGACCAGTGAGTAGCTAAGTTCTGGACAGTCATGAAGGATCTCTTCTTGAACTTGAAAAGCATTTCTCTTTTCAGATTAGATTTGTACAAATGATAAAATTTAACTTTAAACCCGAAATTCAGACACTACACACGTGTGCTCATTCACACTCATAGTCAACTGTGGCAGTGGAAAACTTCTGCTTCTATATTATACCTTCAGGAAACAAACCCTTTACAATTGCACCATAAATATGGTAATTGGAAGTTTCCTCTGTGACAGGTATTTATAAACATTCAAAATTCTCGAGGCCTAATTACAGCTATTCATTGAAAACATTAGTTCTCCCTTCAGAGAGGGACAGTACCTCCCTCATTCCTTAGGGAGGGCAAGTTCCCGTGCTGTTGCATTTAAGAAACGGGGTTTCTGCATGTACAAGGAGTACTGTCACACATGGCATGCCACATGTAGGTAAAGAGAAATCATACTAAACCTCCCTGAAGAACCTGGAGCCAAGATCCAACCTGGATAGATCTATATTACAGTAATGTTTTCAGAGGTACTTTCTGGCAGATAGCATTAAAGAAGATCTGTTTCTCCAGTTTACCACAAGATGGAGGTGCTGTCACTCAGAATCACTCATTAAGGAAGCGGGAAAATGGTGGGTGTTGTACAACAGGCACTATAAAATTTTATGGACATACTTAAGAAAGTAATAAAAAATAATGGTATGCAACTGTGGCATATGATATTATTAATTTATTTTAAGCCAACTGTGTAATGACATAGCCAACCATCTTTGAACCAGTGTTATTTCAAAATGCAGCAGCTTCACATTAGCATTTGAATTACTGAAAGCTGCAGATACCGTTTTGAATCACGTATCTGTTGGAAGCAGAGAGGTCTGATAGTACTCTCCAAACGCGTACAAAGTAATAGTTTCTAAAGTCAGATGGGTGCCACCTTCTTGGATATATTATCCTGAAATGATCTTTCCCTATATTAAACCTTCTGGAACTTACTACCAACAAAAATAAATTATAAAGCATGTTTTTGTCTGTAACAATTTTGTCTGTAACAAATAATGGTCTGGCTGTTCTCAGAGGCATTCACTCTGACCTCCATCAGAAAACTCAGGTGGGTATTTGCCACCAAAAGGCTTTAAAATTGCTTATTAAGTCATGTTTATAGCACTGTTCACTTTTCTGATGCTGAAGCAAAGACAAATAAGGGAGCCCTCATTTGGGCTTTTTGCATGAGCCTAGCAGACCATGGACATGAGTTCTTCCTCTCTGCCAAAAGCTCAGAAGCTTTATCCCTTGAGTCTGCATGGATAGGTTCTTATCCTGTGCGTTCTTCTTTTATTTAAAACTTCAAAGGAAAAAGGTTAATTTTTTTTTTCTGCAGCTTCATTTTTTTTTTCCCTCACATCTTCTTTGCTACTGATTATTTTGCTGTTTTGAGGAGAATTTGAAACATAAGTGAAATTGGTTTACCTTACTTTACAATAAGAAAGACATGGAAATAATCAGAAAGGAAAGACTGAGGATCTGGATACTTTTGATGTTCAGTGATGCTATGTTTGCATTGAACAAGTTCGATAGTACAGAGAAGTGAAAATCTCTTCAGTTGTACTGTTAAGCCATGGACAAACACCCTGTCTAGGACACACTCTACGAATCCTGTCTTCACCTGCACATCACTCCTTTGCTGCTTGGAGCCACCATCTAGTGGCTGCATGGTTTGTGTGGCCACAGTTTACTTGGGTTTAGTCAGATTAATATAAACAGATCCCAAGGTCTGAAAACATGTAGAAAGCTCCCTCATGTGAAATAACTTACACTACCATAGCAAGAGAAGCCAGAGGAACAGTAAAACTGTGAGGAGGAACTAGTTCACAGTTGTAGACAGTACCTCAAGACAGAACAATTACTGCATGTCATCACTAATGAGGGTGAGTGAAATTTGAAGTTCTTAATATAGGTCTCATTGTACATGAAATAGTGGATGCTGAAGGTCTGGAGAAAACAAGTATGCATAAGAAATTGACATCCTATTTTATATATCATTATAGAGCTGTTTTAGGATCCACATTATCTTTAATTTTCAATTAGTTTTTTAAAACATGAGGTAAATTGCCAGATGTATAGCTGACAAAAGTCACATTTAGGGGATAGAAAAAGTAAAAGCGTATCAGAGATTTCAGCTGTAATATGTCTACTATTTAAATGACAGATTGTTGGTAAGCAAGCTTATGACTTAACTCATACCACAAATACTTCCATTTAAATTCTCCTAATTCCAAAAAATTCCAGAAAAGACACTGAATCCATAAAGATTCAACGAGTTTCTGGATAGTTAATTTCTGTGAGAACAAAATATTTCAAATCAAAATGTGTCCTGCCTTGTCATGGAGGTTGGATAAGAAAATATCCAGAGGTCACTTGCAACCCTAACTGTTCTGTGATTCTGTGTTGTGACATGCTAAATAATTTTTCAGTCTACAAATACTTGTAAAATAACTTAGTCAAGCTGAATCTGTATTTATTCATTTTAAAAAATGTTTCCAAAACAATAACCAAACTTAGCCAGAGAAGTTTGTAAGTGCTTCCAATCTCTAAACTTACAAACCACAGTTAACAGCAAAAGGAGCATATATTGAAAATTCATTAACATTGTAGGCCATGTAATTGTCTAATTATAAGAGGACTTTATCATAGATGATTTTTATATACTACATTTTCAACATTGCTGCTTGTTTTTAAGAAAGTAATTGGCAGAGATCTTTTTATGTTGTGTAGAAGAAAGCACAAAACATAACACTGATTTTTCAAGGCCAGATGTTTGCTGTAGTTCCTCATCTGAAACTGCTGGCATATAAATGTATTTATAGTAGCAAAGAAGGACATGTTTTGTGTAAGAAGAAATCTGTGGCAAAGGCAAAGATGCCACTTGTTTGGGTGCTGAATACAACCTCTGTGTCTCCCCAAAACTCTTCTTGGTATACACAGATGTCCTTTACCATTGAACTGTTGAAGAGGCTCAAGAAGACCACCCATGCAGCGGCATGACCTGAAATAAGTTAATGCTTTTGTGTTCTGCAACTGAGTGGCCAACAAACATACGTGTGTTTGGTTACAGACATGACAAGTAGTTCATTAATCCAGTCACTTGAGAATAATAAATTCCTTGGTCATAAGCGTGGGCACAGGTATCTAGTTGAGAATAAGAATATGAGAATAAGACTATTACGGCTTTGATTATTCCCATTAAATAGATACCATCTGGATTTTCATTCATTCTAAATTAAGGGTTATTTCTGAATTGAGGGTTATATTACTTAGATTCTACCGATAAAGATAAAATGCTTTACAATTAGGGGAAGACAAGCCCTTCAGATTTATTTATATCCTACCTAATGCAAATGTGAAGGTTCTTCTATTCCACATAAATATGCAATCACTTCCTTGAAACTTGCTAAGCTGTCTGCATCAGCAGTTCTCATATACAACTTGCTTGTCTTCGAAAAAAAAAAATGCACAGCCCCTTCACCATCAAAAAACCCCCACTCTAATATAAATTACAGCTCCTGGCAGCCACAGGTGAGCATCAAACAATGCAAGCTACAAAATTACAAGTTTTGGTGATTGAAGAGGTGAGCTAAATCCTAATGTTCTTTCCCATTTTTATGCAGTTTTCAGTAGAAGTTCCTATACATTTAATCCTAAAAGGGCTTGAGGAAGAATGAAGCAGGAGGAATCAACATTGGTCCATTTTTAGGAAAGTGAAAAATAATGGCTAGGAAATTTTAGCAGCAACCTTTCTATAAATTGCTTTTTGGACTTTAATTGTCTGAAACAAAATATTTAATTTCTTTGGGGATGCTGTATCTTTTTAAAATTAATTTTGTCCAAAGCAAAACAACACTTTTTTTGGTGTGTTTTTTGTGGGGGAGGAAGGCGGAAGGGGAGGGGAGGTCGAATTTCGGTAACACATATCATACATTTATTATTTTTTAAAATATATATACACTTTCTGCTGAAAATATATTTGTGATATTGCACACAAATTTTTATACTGTGTTGTCCAGCTCAGGTTATTTCACCAGCTGTAATCCAAAATGGAATTATAGATCCTGTAGATTTCTTTTATTGATTTGTTTTTTATTACTGCTACACAGTTATAGTAACTTGAGACACAGTTTAAAATATCATGCCACTGATATTTTTCTTAGTTTTTAAAGGTCAAGAGATTTATGTCTTCATCTGTCAGTAGTTTAAAAGTCTTTTCTTTGCCACAGGTCTGAAAGAATAGGATTTAGGTATCATCCTTTTATTCTGATGCATCACTCAAAAAGATATGGCATCCTTCTTACATTTTACTTAAGTGGGATAAGAAAGATTTGGTACTTTTGTCTGAATTCTGTTTCAGTTACAGGAGAGAAATATCACTTAGAATTAATATGGGAATAGCGTCAACATGAGACCAGCATTCGGTTTTCAGAAAATTCCATTCATTCCTATGAAATAAATAAAAGTATCAGTGCAAAGTCAACATGAGAGATAATTAAAGAATGATTTTGACTTAGTAAACTCTTTGAAAGTTTGTTACTTAGAATTCTGTGTCTGAAATCCAGAGATAGATATTAAAATTACTTATTGAAGAAGAAAGATGAGGTCTAAAGGGCATGAGGTTACCAAGGAATAATGCAGAGCATATCTCAAGACCTTTTTGTCCCAGAGCTACAGCTGAAAGCAGCCAGAAAAGCAGTGCACAGACCTCTGGCACTGCCCCTATGGAAACATGGATAAGCTGCACATGCACTCCAAGGGAAGGTGCCAAGGGCCTCCTGAGCTCACCTACTGCAAATGAAGGAATCTCAAGACACTCTTTGAAGACCAATTGTTGCAAACATTAATATAATTAGAATTTACGGAACTCATTTGGCAAATATATGCTACATACCACTCTGAGAACACAGAGCATGATTGTTTTTAAGGCTTGTATAATTTTAGTGTTATTTAAAGAAATATTTTACCACAAATACAACTGTGTATTGCTACAGTTTTGCTTTGGCACGTGCTAAGCCTTAAAGCAATTATCAAGATGACCAAAGCCCTTGTCACGAACAGGATGCTACTGTGTTAGGCAGCTAAACAGCTGTTTGAATGTACAGGTTAGATCTATGCTTTACTCAAATTGACAGTAAAGTATCATTATGCTGTGGATATGGATTTATTTACACTTTATGATGAGCTTTTTGAATTAAGTGGTTGTTCACAGTAGGCAGGAGTATTTTGTATTTTGAGGATTTAAAAGGCAGTGTGCTAATAAAGGTGAGGGCTTAAGAAAGTGGTGGGTTTTTTTTCCCCGAAATAAAAGAAGTTCTGTTGCAGAAATCGTTCTGCCTTATTGAATTACAAGGTACCATCCTGATTTAAATTAAGGAACAATGTCAGGAAGTCTTCTGCCTGAAAAAGTCGTGCAGTATTGGTAGTACCATAGGAGGGTGTTTAATCTGTGTATCATTAGAATATGGTGGTTTCAGCTGGGGTAGAGTTAATTTTCTTCACACTGGCTGTCATGGGGCTCTGTTTTGGATTTGTGCTGAATACAGGATTGATAACAGAGAGATGTTTTTGTTGTTGCTGAGCAGAGCTTACACAGAGCCAAGGCCTTTTCTGCTTTTCGTACTGCCACACTTGTGAGGGGGCTGGGGGTGCATGGGAGGCTGGGAGGAGACACAGCCAGGACAGGTGACCCAAAGTGACCAAAGGGATACTCCAGACCCTGTGACATCATGCTCAGGATATAAAGTGGGAGGGAAGGAGGAGCGGGGGGATGTTGGGAGTCATGGTGTTTGTCTTCCCAAGTCACTGTTACACGTGATGGGGCCCTGCTCTCCTGGGGATGGCTGAACAACTGCCTACCCACGGGAAGCAGTGACTAAATTCCTTGTTTTGTTTTGCTTGTGTGTGTGGCTTTTGCTTTCCCTAGTAAACTGTCTTTATCTAAACATATGAGTTCTTTATCTTTTACTCTTCCAAATCTCTCCCCAGTCTCACTGATGGGGGAGAGAGCCAGCGGCTGCCTGGGGCTTGGCTGCTGGCTGGGGTTAAACCATGACTCCCTGTAACTGTGGTAGGACTTTAGATTGCCTTTTTTTTTTTTTCCCAAAGTAGACTTTTTGAGTTTCTATACATAGTCAAGCAGCGTTACAAAATACACATTTTTACAAAATGAAGAAGTCTCAAAGGTAACCAATAACTCTTTAGTCTGTTTTCTTGAATTCTGTCAGGTAAAAAATATGAATATGAATATTAATGAGATTAAGGAGGCTTTTGTATGTGCTTTGCAAAACTGGAAAATCAAGGGCAGAAGCCTTGTCTGTGATTCCTCCCACAGAAAAGGAATTACATTAAAGAGAGAAGCTCCAGAATAAAGAAATAACAGGGAAATGTCCAGCACTGCAGAAGGACTGAATTTCCTACTGAAAACAGTGTCCATTTTAACCAAAGCCCCTGATAAGTTGTCCCGAAGTGCTGTGTTGGCACCTTTTGTTAGAAACATGCAGTTAACTAAATGATGCCTTATATTAAATATAGTCAATTATGAAGTTTCATTCACAGTACAGTGTCCCGTGGGAAAAGCATGAGAGGTCAAAAACTGGCAAGTAAAGGCACAGAGGAGCAAACCTTCTTCAGATTTAATGTTTAAAATGGCAATTTTGACAGAAACTGGGTAAATGCTGTTTTAACTGGAGAACGAATAGTCTACCTGACCGTTACTTTAAAAACAGAAGAACCATGAAAATTTGAGTTTTGTGGACTGGGTAGTTGAATCTTCTCTAACCATGTAAGAAATAGTATGGATTTGCACATATCTTGGAGAACAAGCTGTGCTTTGGAAATTTTTTTTTGCCTCTCTCTACAATACCATCTATATTTGCCTGTTCACTTGCAGAAACAGAAATAAGATAGTGTTTGTAGACGGTAACTACCTCTCCCCTCACATCTGGCAATTTGCAAAGGCATGCATTAGGCACAATTTTGAAGGAATATATTTAAATGGTTTTTAAGGAGAGTTTTTTTCTGTTTTGAGCCTAAAGGAACAAGGATCAGGAGAAGGAATATGGTATGCAATTACATTTAATAAAATAAGAGAATTGTTTGCTAACAGCTTGTTAACAGTTTGCTAACTGCATTAGGCTTCTTTTTGCAGCCCCAGACAGCAGCAAATCTAGGTTAGCTATTGTCTCCAGCCAAAAGTTACGGACAGATACAGATGGCTCCTATAGGACACCGATGGCATGCACCTGTTCCAGAAAGCTGTTCCAGGTGCTCTGGGGCAAGCAGGATAAATTGGGAAGCAGAGCCAGGTCTCCAGCAAGGGCAGGGAATATACCTTATGTACCCCAGCAACCTGGATGTGGAACATGAGGGTGGTTTGCAGAGAGTCGAGATCCACTAGCTGGTAGCAAAATGGAGTGTGTTTCCATGGCAGGGTCACTCACAAATTTCTTGGCTCATGCACAGTGGTGCATGCTATCGATATCTGCCAGAGTTATGTTTTAGCTGGTGAAAAATACTTCATTTCCCACAGTAAGTTTTGTGTTTAGTCTTAGGGATAATGAGGTTAACTATGTGAGAAAGCAAAATTAACTGTGAAAATCACAATTCTACCCTGACAAGTATATCTTCACAAAAGGCTGGGACTGGAAATAGCATTTTGCTGAGACTATATGTTCAAAAACTGTTGACTTGTGAGGAATCTGGGGCAGGAGTCATTGCAAAACATTTAACTTAAGCAACAGATTTCTTAGATTTCTTGCTTTTACCTCAGAAAGATTTCTTCAGCATCCTAGTAAATATATATTTAGCAACAGCATCTGCCACATCTAGATACATTTTTACATGTTTACAGTATTTTAACATTGGAATTTTAATGCAATGCTGTCTGAATGCATAGTACTGCACCATACTAAAAAACAAAACAAAACAAACAAAAAAACTAATTAAAAGGAAAGTCTAAGCTTTCCATCCTTAGTGATTATCATTTATGTCAGCAAAAAGAACACCAGCCCCATAATAATTCACCCTGTGTTCCCCTTTTGTGGCTTGAAGTGCTTGGAAAGGGATCATTCTGCAATAAATGTCAAACGTGTGTTTTATCTAAATATCTCAACATACTCTACTGATAAAATTTAGTTAGGGATAATTTATACTCTTCAGTAGCCAAATTAATCTATAGGTTCTTTTAAATTGCCTTTGTTTCTGACATAAACTCAGTTGGCTGTGAAGCATGAAGCAGAATTTAAAGCAATATTTCATAAATCTGTCACTGAAGATTAAAGCAATCTTTAATTTACAAATGCTGTAACCAGATCTGTATGTTTACTTTGCAGAGCTTTGAAAATTCAAGCATCTCTCATGCTTCTAACCAGAGCTTCTCACAACCTCACAGAAGAACAGCGAGAAACTCTCAGTGCAGTTTCTGTAAGTCCCCCCTTACTGGTATTTTTCAGTACACCTGAACTCAATAGCATGCAAGGGCAGCCTATGAACACAGGAAAGGGGACACAGACCTCTTCTTCCTGCCCATAACTGGAAGCTAGAAACTGTCCCATGTTCCATACACACTGACTGAAGGTACATATGGACCACTCCCACTATGAACAGTCAGCCCAGCCTTTCTTGTTCACCCATTAAACGCCCTCAGAGCTCACCCAGGCTCTCACAATAGCAATGATCATCTCTCTACCTTTCCTTTGTCTTGCTCATGCCCTGTGGGAACACTGGTATTAAGGCCATTTTTTCTTGCCGAGCTTTAGCTCTTGGTTTCCCACCACTGGTCCACCTCCCTGCTCAGATATAAGTTAAATCCTCCTTCCCCACACCCTCATGGATTACCAATACCTTGTTTATGAATCATATGGATGAGAAACATTATAATGATGTTGACTTTTAAGCGATGGTTGTTGTTTTCAGTGAAACAGAAGGCAACCACTTTCAGTTTAATGTTGATGTAAACCAAATTAAAGAAAACAAATCATAATCAACATATTTAAATGGAAGAAAATAATTTTGACTTGACTATGCTTCCAAGTAGACATTTTAATAGAGCAAAAGGCTAGGCTGACAAGTCGATTTAAACACTATTTACAAACCCAGGCTCAGCAGTTCATTGGCTGTGAATCTTCTCCATACACACCACCAGTTTCACCCTTCTGTATCCCATTGCCATTAGTCTATGTGATGTACTTGGTGTTATGTCTTTCTGTTTAACCCTTGCATTGTGATAGAAGAGTTAAATACAGTTCTAGACAAAGGAAAAATAAATAAAAGAGAGTGATTTCTTCATCATCCACTCACGAGGTAAATTGAGGAAAAATCTGGTCTGCACAAGCAGTGTATGTGTTGTAATTACTGAACACACAGACTTCTGTTGCTTGAATGCCTCTTAAATCTTCTTCTGAATTTAACCTAAAAAGTCCAAATGAGCCTTTTCAATATTTTTTATTCTGCCTCTGTTTTTCGTCTCTTCCCAAAATATTTGCTGAAATTTATGCTCAACTTTGTAGATCAATAAACTTTGAATCCAAACAAAAAACACTGTGCCCACCTGCATTTCTGAAACATGGTTTTGTGGTTTTATGTTGCCACTTACACCACCATCGCAATTTCCTATATTTTCCACGGAAATATCTCACTGAATACATCCCTTAGTCTTTTGTCTAAATTTGGTCACAGTGCATAGGAAAATAACTTTATTTAGATTAAGTTGCTGGTATGCCAAGATCATTGCCATTCAGTGTGATCTCATTGTTTTCCTGCAGATTCTCTTGTGTGGCTGTGTTATATGGAAATGGAAGGAACTTCAGTGCAAGAACTCTTATTTATTCTGTGCTTGCACATCACCTCACATTATGTGACATGCTCAGGAATAGACAATAATAGAATAAACAACTAAACTGGGTTTGACAGATGATATTAAGTCATTGTACACTGCACTTAATTACTGAAAGCCACTGAATACAAGCGACAGTTTTGTGAAATAGGTTATAAGTTTATTAAAGTTCAAATATAATTGCTAATATTTGTTCACAAGAGCCTTGTCTTGTTACATGGGAGAATAGACCAACCCCCAATCTCACTACAGCCTCCTTTCAGGCAGATGTGGAGAGCAGTAGGGTTTTCCTGAGCCTCCTTTTTGCCAGGCTAAACAACCCTAGTACCCTCAGCTGCTCCTCACAGGACTTGTGCTCCAGACCCTTCACCAGCCCTGTTGCCCTTCTGGACACACTCCAGCACCACAATGTTCTTCCTGAACTCAGGAGCCCAAAACTGAATGCAGTACTTGAGATGTGACCTCACCAGTGCCAAGTACAGGGGGACAATCACTGCCCTGGTCCTGATGACCTCACTATTGCTGATACAGGTCAGGGTGCCATTGGCCTTCATGACCACCTAGGCACACACTGGCTCATTTTTAGCCACTGTTGACCAGCACCCCCAGGTCCAACTGGGCCGATTTCCAGTTACTCTGCCCCATCCTGTAGTACTGCATGGGGTTGTTGGGGTCAAAGTGTAGGACCTGGTACATGGTCTTGATGAACCTCTTGTCCTTGGTCTTGCCACTTTTGTCCAGCCTCTCCAGGTCCTTCTGCAGAGCCCTCCTACCCTCCAAAAGAGAGTGTCATCTGCAAATTGGCTGAGGGTGCCCTCATCCGAGTCATGGATAAAGACATTAAACACAACTGGCCCCAGTACTGAGCCCTGGAAACCCACTAGTGACCAGCCACCAGCTGGATGTAGCATCTTTCACCACCATTCTCTGGGCCCATGTATCCAGCTTTTTACCCAGTGAGCAAAACCCCTACCCATGTCATGAGAAGCTAGTTTTTCCAGAAGAATACTGTGAGAAATGGTGTTAAAGGCTTTAGTGAGGTCCAGATAGACACATCCACAGCCTTGCCCTCACCCACAGGTTTCTTGTCATATAAGGAGATCAGGTTTGTCAAGCAGCATCTGCCTTTCACAAACCCATGCTGGCTGAGCCTGATCCCCTGGTTGTCCTGCATGTGCTGCATGATGGCACCCAAGATGCTCTGCTCCGTGACCTTCCCCAGCACAAGGTCAAGCTGACAGGCCTATAGTTGTCCAGATACTCCTTCTGACCCTTCTTCCACACACTCCAGGAACCTACAAGACTGCCTCCTCTCAGTTGTATTGTAATTCCAGCAGACATCTCTAAGTCCCCCATGAGAACAAAGGCGAGCAATTGCGAGGCTTTTCCTAGCTGCTTACAGAATATTTTGTCTGCTTCTTCCTCCTTGTCATGTGGTCTATGCATTACTTGTATAAGCACAGATTAGTGATAATAACTGCACGGTATTGTCTTAATGGGCAGCATTTTCCATGGGGAAGTGAAGGCTGGGTTTCTAAAATTATGGCCTATTATTCGTCGTGTAAAACTTTCTTGTTTATGGCTCTGTGGATGTTAATTTCCAATGTTTACTTCTTTTAAGGTAGTCAGTGACCTCATCATTGTGGACATTAGTGAGACATTGAAATCCTCTCTGCAATACCAAACTCTGATGATGTTGAATAATTCTCATCTTCTGACTTCAAGTTGCACAAATAATGTCTATAGTATGGGAAAACTATTTCTGTTTATGCTATCCTGCCTTCAGCTTGTGCAATTTAACAGTAGCTAAATAAAATTAGATTGGGTGGACTAAATTCCAGGTGAACCAGCCTCTACGAACATCTGCCTTCTGATACTCCCAGTTAAATGGCATGGGAAAGAAGATTTAGATGATAGCAGCTGTAACGTAGCTACAGCTTTCTGTCAATCCTTGTTCAATGCAAAAGCCTCATGGAATGAAGGAGCTCGGAGAAGGGAGTTCATAATGATTTTGTCTGGAGGGAAATAGAAATCAACTATTGCCACAATTAATTAAGTAACTGTCTTCCAAAAAGCACTGATGTATGATGTCACATAATGGAGTTAAGTGGCAGAACCTAACAGCATCTGAAGATGGTTTCAATAATTATTCCTACATTTTAAAAAATTGCATTCTCACACTCAAAGATATAGGAAACTTAATTTACAACTTTCTGAAACTACATTGTTATAATAGAACTGCTAGTACAACCTTCAATTTGCTAAGCACTTATCGTAATACAAATTGGTATCTCTAAGTAGGTAGTTTTCATAGTATGAAAGTTATGTATCCAGCCTTTAAAGTGCCAAATTAAAATTTACATGACAGATATTCACTGGGGTGGTTTGTATTTCTAATTTTCAATTCACACAGAGCTCTGTTGTTTAAAAAGTGATAAATTCTAGGGCCTTTTCCTTTGTTATAGGAGCTAGAAAATAGCAATTTAATTTTTTACAAGTGAAAAAACCTCATTCTGCTAGTTTTAGGTAGAATAATGGTCCTTTCAGAGAAAGAATATTCAAGCATGGACAATACACAATATATTAAAAATATACCTCATCATTATTGTAAGTATCAGAAAACAGATTGTTTTAAAAATGAGCATAAGTTAAACATTGTCTACTTCATTGCTTTAAGCATTTTAGGCTGTACCTTCCCAGATTAAATTCTATGAGATAATTACAGGGCACAAAAATACCTTTTCACAAATTCACAGGGATTTTTTTAAAGTAATTTATTCATGAAAACTGCTGCAGATGAAAAAAATTAATATCTCAAAGGCAACATTGTTAGAAAAGACAGCATTGTGACTCAGCACACTGTGAAACATGCTGTAAGTCCTGGTCTCATATTCTCTTTCCTTCTCAAAGCAGGTTGCACCTTTACAAATGACAAGACCAAGAAAAGAAATCTAAGCACAAGAGGAAGTCAGAAGATTGCCTTATCACCAGTGGGAGAGTGCAGAGAATCACCAATTAACTCTATTCAAAATCCTTTTCTATTATTTTTTGCCTAAATAGATACAGATAAAGATATAGATATAGATTAGATATATAGATATAGATATAGATATAGATATAGATATAGATATAGATATAGATATATTTAAATCTGAAGTATTAGAAAAAAATCAGATACTGTCTTTTAAAACCAGAGCTATGCCGTAAGCCACAGTGTTCAGTTTCTTCATTGACTTTGAATCTGAAAGCAATGACAGCTAAAAGAAAGAGGACAGTGTGAGGATAAAATTTGGTTCAGATCTTTACACATATGAGTCAGTTCAGATCTTAAGCCTTTTTGGCATTTCATACCTCTAGAGGCTTTCATTAATCCCTTGCAGAGTTACAAATCCTGTGCACTGTGACAAAGTGTTGCTAAGACTTCGTGGCTTCTAGGCACTGGATCCCAGGAGTCAGCTGTGGTCACCGGTGTGTTTTCGAGGTCTGCTATATATTCAGAAGTCCTGAAGTTTGTAGTTACCTCCGTGACAACAAACAAGTACCTATCATGTACTAGGTGGGCAGATAAATGGGCTAAAGTACAAAAAATAAGTAAAATAAAAATACCCCAAATGAATTAAAATTGAATACTCTGAATAAAGGGATAAACTGCAAGATGCAAAGAACATTCAAACTATTATTTCATAAATCACCCCTGAAGACTGTTAAAAGTTGACTATTATTTGGTGAAATGGTTCAGGTTGAAGTAAATGGTGCAGCACTATTATTAAAAAATCCAAAATGATCATTTATGTGTCAGAAGGATGAGTAGAAAGGGGAAAGGCAATTTCACAAGTAAAAGACTTGTTGCATGCTGATGCTTTACAAACTTATGCAAAGCAATCTTCCTACAAGAAGCCTGTGAGTGCGCAAATGTACACTAAGTATTTTAGGAGCATTATGCAGTATTTGTAAAAAATATGACCTTGGCACATTACAGTACAGGTTGTGAGAAAGCATGCACTAAAAATACCATTCTTACCTAGAACAGGTAAACTTATACAGCAGAAGAAACAGATATGCCCAATGATGTGATGAGTCCAACTATGTATTCAAGCAATATATACAAATTCTGACTAAAGTTTAAGTTTACTGCAGTATAGGGAACGGCAAAGCAAGTTTACCATTCCAAAATCTGCTCAGCTGCAGCAGCATACACGGGTATTAGAGCAATACCCAGCATTTGCTTACACAATGCAATTGAACAAAAATGGCCATACTTGCTCAGATCAAAGGTTCACCTCAGTGCATCCTGTCTCTGACAGTGGCTGATGATGAATGAACAGACAATAAAAAGAGAGGAAGAATATAACAATATATCCCCCTGTAATCTTCCAGCCCTACATATCTGTGATTTAGGGATTTCTTAAGGCAGTAGTAGTATCTTTGCACTTCACAGCTCCTGAGGTTTCACATTCTCACAGAATTATTTCTTCACCTCTGTTGGCTTGCCTACACACTTGGAAAACAGAAGAGTGAACAGGCAAATAAGGAGCTGTTTCTCCCCTGAGTTTTCTGTAGGAACATGATCTTGTAAAACATATTACAAGCTGAGATTTGCAAGCTTAGTGCTAGCATGGATTCACACAGCGCAGGCTTCAGGGATGCAGGATGTGGGTCATGGCTGGTGCTCACACCTGCAGAAGTATGGTCTCTAAATGTCACTGAGGACATGGCCACGAGAGTGGAGGGGAATCAGCCTCTTAAAGAAATTGTGGGGTTTCAGGTTTACCCTTGCAAACTAACATAATGAGCTTAAAAAAAAAACAAATCATAGACCAAGAATGTGCTGTGTTCTATTTAAATTTAAAGTAGTGTGAGATCTGGGCCAAGGACAACCTATGAGAGCAGATAAAACTATGTAGTGAAAAACTGTAGGACATTAATTAAAATCAGAAAAAATATGACCGAACTGTTAGTATTAATAGGCATTAGCTTTACATGTGAGGAGCAAGTTCTCTGCTTTTTTATCTAGCCTAATATACTGATTTCTCATTCTTATTTTTCTCACTTTAATGTTGTACTGAGTTTTCTTTCATATAAATTGCAAATAGTCTCTTGAATGTCTTAGGTTCGGATTTTAAGCTCTCCTGCTTCCTCAACCATTTAGTAAACAGCAAAATTCTTCTTGTTCTTTTGTACAAAGTTTGAAGTTTGTAAAACAACCACTTTTTCTGGGGCATGTCAAAAAGAAAAATGAATCAATCCTGTAATTTCTTCTATATAGTACCAAAATAACATTAAAGTAATAGATAATACAGTATTTATCTTCACTGAGATTCAGCAAAACACTCAAGCTAATCCAATTCACTTTAAAATAACAAAATAAACGAAAAAAACCCAACAAAAATACAGAGAAAAGGGAGAATATGCCTATCTCAGATCTGAGGTAGTCTAACATAATTAACAGTGAAATGGAATCTCAGAAGAATAGAGAATCTAGCCAGCCAAATCCAGAAAGGTCTGTCCTGTCAGAGGTGTCCTTGCAGCACGCCCAGAAGGTCACCAAATTCTGTGTGCTTTGGAATAAGCTGTGGAAGAGTCTGAAGCCATCTCCAATGGTGCCCTGCCAGTCACCTTTAAAAAAATAACTGGAGGGATCCAGCTACAGTGGCCCTGCTGACTGCAGCTGCTGCTGTCTGGCCTGGAGAAAGAGGTGATTCCTCATTCATTCCCACTGATTTCTGAAAACCACAGGGTCACACAGTGAAACTATTCAGTGAAACTCATGTTTCTAAACACAAATTAGAAGTGCTGACAAAAATCAATTGAGCTGCTAGAAACAGTAAAATTATATTTAGTAGTTTAGAAGAGACCTCCCTTTTTGGTGACTGTTTTTATTAACATCATTCAATGTACCTGCATGCACTACAGCAGGAAAATTCATTCTGCTCATACAGAAGAAGTGTGATTAAGCAACCTAAAATGTCTTTTGTCTATTTTGTCTATAAAGGCTCTATAAGATTAATTACATTAAATGCATTTTTAATGTTTTTTTCTGAAAGTTTGCATTTAAGTATCAAGGAGTCCTCCAAGCTGAACTAACAACTTGCAGCCACAAATGTCTTCAAATTTAATTATCAATGCAAGCCTTGGCTCAGAAAAGCACTTGAGCACTTGCCAAATTCCCACTGACATTGAGATAAAAAATCTACTAAGAAAAGCAAACTTTCATCTTTTGGTACCTAGAAGCAGCTTCCACACAGTTTGAGCAGTCCTTACCAGTTTCAAGCTTTGACCTCTGCACGTGGTGATGGAAAAGGGAAACTATAATTGTGCTGGTACCAGGGAGACTGACAGGCAGAAAGAAAGAGGAGTCTGGAGAGCTGTGGAGGGCCGAAGGGAGAATGATGGGGCCAACATCTGGGCACCATCCAACTGCAAAATAGTGTGTGTAAGTAGAGAAAGCAAGACCAGCTGTTACTCACTACACCATAAATTACTCCATTGCCCAAACTGAAGATAAGATTAACCATGTTAGCTTTCTTCATTGCTCTGCCTTATCTCTTCTTGCCAGTGGAAAGCAACGGCTGAAGTACAGCATTTAGACCTTTAATTACAACATTCCTCTTGGTAAGCAATAAAAACATTCCTTTTCTAAAGGTAGCATTAGAATGAAGGATCAGTACAAGCCTTTCCAGCAGGAGTTCAATAACAACCATTGTAACCAGTAACATCTTGCTACCTTTTCACACAATTTTAGTTAAAGTTAGTTGTTTTCTGGGGGAAAAGGACAACTGAAAGGAGCTTTGAAGAAGCAAGTTGGAGATGTTTCCATCACTAGCAGTTACAAATTTGTGTTCCTGCAGTGCCTGTGACCTATGTGAAGAGTTTGCAGATGACTGCTGCAGTTTCCTAGTACAAACTACTAGCCAACTATTAAACCAAGTATTATTTTAGCCATCAACAAAGCCATGTCTACAGCTGCCGGAGTTCAGAAGACAAAAAAAGCTTGTTATTTCCAGGAGAGTGAGGCCTTTTAATCAGTTCTTCTGTCTGTATCCTCTCAGGTTTGCTGAGCTTTTTTCTTTTTTCTTTTTTTTTTTTTTTTCTGTTGGTTTGTTTGGTTGGTTTTTGGGGGTGTTTGTTTTGGTTTTTTTTTTCTAAAATATTACATGTACCATTGTCTTGGGCTTACCTGGTAAGGCTTTGGTAGCAGGGAGGCTGCAGAAATGACCTCTGTGAGAGAACACCAGGATCTGCCCCTATGTTAGACATAGCCTGTTCCAGCTGGGTTAAAATTTGACCCACTGCTGGCCAAAGCTGAGTCTGTATGCAATGTTGGTAGTGTATCTGTGATGAAACATTTAGGAAGGGGTAAAAAATGCTGCACATCAGCAACTGGGAGGGAGGAGTGAGAATATATGAGAGAAAACACTGCAGGCACCAAGGTCAGTGCAGAAGGAGGGGCAGGAGATGCTCCAGGTGTTGGAGCAGAGATTTCCTTGTAGCCCACGGTGAAGAATGTGGTGAGCCAAGGCTGTGCCCCTGTAGCCCCTGAAGGTCCACACAGAGCAGAGATCCACCTGCAACTCACGAAGGACCCTGTGCTGGAGCAGGTGGATGTGCCCCAAGGGAAGATGTGGTCCCATGGAGAGACCATGCTGGAGCAGGGCTGCTGATGGGATTTGTGGCCCTGTGAGGCACCCACAGTGCAGCAGTCTGTTCCTGAGGAACTGCTCCCCATGGAAAGGAACGAGTCTGGAGCAGTTCTTGAAGAAATGCAGCCCATGGAAAGGACCCATTTTGGAGAAGTTTGTATGTAACTGGAACAGGGAAAGAGTGTGAGAAGGGAGGAGTGGCAGAGACTGCAGGTTCCTTTTCTCATTGCCTTTGCATTGCTTGGAAGAAGGAGATAGAAGAGTTGGGAGTGAAAGTGAGCCTGAAAGTAGGGAGTGATTACAGATTTGTTCTTATTTCTCATTATCCTACTCTGTTTAATTGGCAAGAAATGAAATTAATCTTCCTCAAGTTGAATCTGTTTTACCCATGATGGTACTTCCTAAGTGATCTCACTGTCTTTCTCTCTCCAGTTTTTTTTCATTTTCTCTCCCGTTGATGGAGGAGGAAGTGAGAGTGATTTGGTGGGCAGCTGGCAGCTAGCCAAGGTCAAGCCACGACAACCATTATGAAAACAAGAGAAAGATAATTATTATAATGAATTTTAATTACATATGTAAACACCCAGAGAAAAACAGACCACATGCCACACCTCCAACTTAAAGCATTTGTTAAGCAGCACTCACTGACTAAATCAATGGGATGGGTTGTTGTCTATTAACCTAGGGCAGCATCCTACTTCTCTTCTTCAGTAAGAAACAACATGAGTGACCAGATAAGCCATTTATCATATGCAGCAGAATGAATTATTAAGCTTAAGGGACATGTTATATGCTAGGCAAATGCTGGTCAACAACATGTTTCAAAAAGAAAATACCCAAAATGCAGAACCCCCAAAACATATTCTTAATTTAAGTGCATTGGTAGCATCATTAATTGTATCCAGTTCCCTTCTGTTTTGCTGCTTTGCCTTGTAGTTTTACCAAGTCCTTAACACTGTGGAAAAATCAGATCATACATCAACATCTTCCTTTTGTTTCTCAAACTGGTGGAGAAAAAGTCAGCTGGGAAGGAAACTCATTATTCAAGCAAAAAACAGACATCAGCATACCCTGATCTCATTTGTGCCATTCCCTGTCAAGCTATAATTTGTCTTTTCCTATCTTCATTGTCAGCAGGGACTAATTTCTATGCTGGATGGTTTCCTATTCTTTGTGGAGCTTGATGTTTTCTTCTTCCAGCTTTTGGCATAAGTATATTTGAAATTTGCAAGGGGGACTTCCAAATTAGTTTTAAAATTGCCTCTATTTGCCAAACAAAAAAGTTCAGATACACCCTCTACAGGGAGCACAAAGAAGAAGGGAAATATTTGGACATCCAGGGTAGCTAAGATTCCAGCAATAATCCAACAGAATCCATAGAGGTGGTCCTCAAGCTCCCATACACTTCTCAGGTGGCTTTTATGGTTCTGTGGTAGATAAATCTCTTTGCTAACATGATCATCATATTACATAAATGAAGGTTTTAAATTACAAGAATAGTTCTACTAAAAAGAACATTTTCTGATCAAGTTGGTTCTTGATCCAAAATTATTTGCTATTCTTCTTCAGATTTTCAGCATGATGAAGCATCAGCAGGCATGTGATTAACATCTCTCATCCATTATGACAAAAATATGCATGCCCTTTAAAATGCTTTTCTGCATTGAACTTGCTGTTTAACAGAATACAGTCCACAAAATACAAGGCCAACTGCAAGTACAATGTCTTGAACAATGTCATGTACTCCTACTCTTTCCCCAAAAGCAGTCCCTTAAAATATATTAACAATATAATATTATTTTTCTAAGAATGTTGAAACAGGAAAAGACTCATTTTTCCATAGTTCACATGCAGAAATGTGATGTATTATTTGCATGTCTACACACATATTTCTGAACACATACTTATATATAAAAATAATGACACGCTTCATTAAATTGCAATTGTCTCATTTTCCCTTTAAATTCATATCCGTTATTTTTAAAGACTGAGCTCTTTGAAGTAATATTCTGGAGTCTGAGTCCAGCAGCAGAGAGATTAAAACAGGATGGAGACAAAAATGGTGTTAAAGTGATGTCTTTCTTTTACCTACACTTAAACTAACAATTGACATCAACATAGTACCACACTTCAGTTGCACAGTCATTGTATCAACAGTGCTGTTTTAAGATGGTTGTCTTTTTCCTTTTACAAACATATAAAGAAACAAACATATAAGCATATAAATATAAAGAAATACAAATTTAAAACTTGGAAGTCTGATGAGAATGTTTTGCTTACTTGGGGAACATGTGACTGGACAAACTCAAAGAGCAGAAGCCAGGGCAAGGCTGGTAATGATTTTTAGTGGACCATCTCTCAGCCAACTGAATACACTATCAGATAAAGGTAACCAGCAGGATTATACTTTGTCACATCTAAGATTAAACCTACTTAAAACACTTCCTCCTGAAAGCATATATTACAGCTAAAACCTTTAAGAAACTAGACTGCTTAAATATTTAATCTTTCGTGTGTTTTGCATATAGCAATAGATTTAAGTCCTCCAAGTTCCAGTAAGAATTTTGTCAGTTTAATTTTGAAAAAAACAAAAAACTTTGTACTAAGCATGTTTTCTTTAATCACACTTTCATCTCTTTGGGGGAAGTCAGTTAAAGGAAGAAATTACATTTACTTTTTCATAGGGATCAAAGGGGAAAAAATCAGTGCCACAACCACTATTTATAGCTTATTACCTACAACAAGTTACAAACTGTTACTTTCATCATAAGATTTTTGCAAAGACGAATATCTATTTGACATTTTTTTAAATAAAGATAGTAATAACTGATTCTAATAATTCAAATACAAATACTTAATATTTTAAATTATAATATATATTTATTATAAAGTCTATTCTGATTATCCTAAGTTTGAGAAAATTGGACTATATGTGGTTGTAGATACTATATATACATGTAGTTTAGTATATAGTTAAATACAAAGATACATATATGTAAGTACATGGATAGAATTGCAGAGTTTGAAATGAAAGAAACCTGTTCACTGTCTCAGTCCAGAATTTCCAAGAAGTAATTACACCATGGAATCTCTTTCAAATTCCTTATAATGTTTCTGGGGTGTGATAAAATGAAAGGTGGGGGGGGAGGGGAGAAAGTAGGGGAGAGAATCAAAGAAGTTTCAAGAACCTAACAACTTCTGCTTTAAGAGCCTAGTTGGCAACTTTTAGGCTACTAAAGAAGGGAGGGAGGTGTCCTGAAAATGTTTGATAAAGGTGACCTTTGAGAGACACTGAGAACTGTTCTAAGTTGGAATCTTTCACTTTTAAAAATGCCTCAAATCCTAATCTTGAAATCTGGATCCAGAGTCAAACAAAACTTCCAGAAGTTTGGTGAATTTGTAGTTTCACAAAGAAATAAGATACTCACCAGGCACTTCAGTTCCAGATTTATCCAGAGACCAGGAGATATTACTGTAGGTAGTTTTGGTTCAGAATGAAATAATTCACAATGGAAAATAAAAACCAACTCTTTTCAAACAGAATGGTTTTGAAACAAATCAGTACTTCTTTGTCAAAGCCTTAGTATTGTATTAAAGATGGAAAAATCCAACAGGAACTACAGTAATCTTTATTGCAAATGACAGCAGATAAAAAAGAAACATAATTTTTATATGTGAAATTTTCTTTCAAAATGTCTTCTGAAGAGTTGTGACTCCTTGTTTTCTTTTGGAAAAATAATAGTATTTCTGGATATATATTACTGGTATTTTTATCTAAGACAGTAAAGATTGGGAAAAAAAATCTTTCCAGGGCACATTCAATCTTCTTAGAATCTTGTAGAGGAAAGTGTTCAATGCTAGAAGAATAGTTCTAAGGGTACAATCAAAAATCATTGATGAGCTTGGAATTAATAATAGGGATCATTATCTGGCACAACAGACTTGTAGAGATTTTGTTGCTTTCTGTTATTTTATGAGAATTTATGGGGATTTTCTGATGATGAACAAAGCATCACTTCTGAAAACACACTTCAAACAACATAAGCAGTTGTGAAAGCTCATGGAGCAAAAATTTCACGTAACTGAACTTCATATAACTGCATGCAAGAAATGTCTCCCATGTCCATGTGTTCAGAGCTCCTTTTTAATCTTCTTTATCCCTTTTTTACCCCCACACTCCTTCAAATGCCTATTATTCTCTTCCAGCACTTTTAACAAATGAAGGTCTTTTCCCCCTCAGATCAAAGTTGTAACTCTAATGCCTGCTGAGAGTATTGATGAGGTATCTTTATATTTGAATGCAAAATTTAGCCACACTGTTTTTATTTACAATTAATTATTCGTTGGTAATACACAATGAACAGAAGCAGATATTCTTCCTTCATTCTAGTATTCCTGCAATGAACAGCAGAAAAGTCTTGAATCACAAAGTTGGAGGTATACATGTATGGCAGCAAGAATCAGTTATTTATATTCCACTTAAGAAACATTTAACCATTCATTCATCTGGAGAATACAGGTTAGTGCTTAAAGCACTAAACTACATTATAGGAAGGAATAGTTTAGAACACCTCAGGCAGAGGCAAGAGAACTATCTGGGGCTCTCCCATCCCCAAAAGCACTCAGGGCTCTCTACAGGGGGAACCATCAGCCATGCCAAAGAGTTGATTCACAACCTTTTGCTGGTTAGTTCTTTACTTCCATGGCTTTGGCTTTTTAGAAAAAAATTATTTCTAAAGTTAATTTGGAATTTGATTCAAACCAAAACAGTTCTGACTTTACATTTGTTTGTGACAAAGAAGGGTTAAATTTGACCTTTTCATAGGTCTTTTTAGAGGATCTTTTCACTTTTAATACAGATCCAGCCAAGCCAGCCAACAGTGAGAGGGCAGTGCTTTTGAGTTTTATTTTAATAAATCATAATCATAAACACATAATGTCTCTGTAGTAACCATCTAAAGCAAAAAGTTCCCAGACTGCAAGGACAGCTCCTCAAAGACAGAGGCAGCTTCTCGTGGCTGTGGCATGGACCAGAACAGGCAGAACACGACTCCACCATGTGGCCTCACACCGACACAGACGGATCGCCAGCAAATTAAACTCTCAGAACCATTGCACAAACCTCCCTCATTTAGGCGAAGAGAAACATGGTAATCCACTGAAATACTGTATTGCAGTTTGTATGTGAACCACAACTACAGAGGATGATGAATATTATATTAATAGCCAAGACAGCAACATATTTTTTTACTGAAGATAAATTTCTGCTTCCATTATGGTCTCTGCAGAAAAAAGTATTTGTTGTGCAAGACAATTATTTTGCCATCTTTTGATCAGGTCTTCACATTTCTTGGGATTCTTCAGATTATAGTACAGTTTTTGTTTCCCCCAGGTTTCAGTTTGATACTTTAAAATAATATCCTGGTTGCCCATGGGAAATGAGCTGACAGTTCAAATACAAGCAACAAGAAATCAATTGGACCAGTTCTGCCCTGATCAACAGCTGCTTCTGTCTTCATTGGGAGATGTAGATTAAAGGCTACAGACAACAGAGCAAGAAGTGATGAGTGGAAGAGCGCAGGGGGTGAGATAGTGAGAGCCACAATCACAAGCGGAAAGCAGGATGATCAGGAGCCTATTTCATACGCCTGAAACAAAACGCAGAAAAAACCCAAACATGTGTATGCAGATGTAGAGCAATGACACAATCGGAAACACAGAGACCCACTGTGAGTCAGTGCAAAGCTGGAGTGCTGGTTGGATAAGGGTTCTTCAGGAAGATCAGTCAGGGAGGACGAGTGGGACAAGTACATTCTGTGCAAAACAGTAGCTCACATGCTGAATTTTCTGAGACGGGTGTCATGACTGTCCATAGTCAATGAGTCAAAATAATCTGATCCAGGAGATCAACAAACAGAACATCTTGGTGAGCATCTGCTACAGATCACCATATCAAGAACCAGAATGGGCCTTTTTTTTTTTTTAATGCATTAGTGCTCATGGGAGCCTCTAACCATACAGATATTTTGTTGGTTACAAGTAATACTAGATACTTCATAATAAGTATATTATATTATATCATAATAAAACTAATACTAGTTTTTCAACAAAGGTGCAGATCAGACTTATAAAAGCAGGATGCTTACAAACACATAACACACCAAGGATGTAACAATCTGGCAATTTTGGCTGCAATGACTATCCATGAGATGGTGGAGTAGTCCCAGCTGGAAGATCTTGAGGGTAGTAAGGAAGACGAGTATTAGAATAAATATTTTGGAGTTTATAGCAGACTTTTCCTTGTTCAGGGAACACAAAAGCAGGAAAGCTTCTGTGAATACCAAATCACCAAAAGTTCAGGAGAGTTGGTTGATGCTCAAGGACAATCTATTTCCTCAAAGCATAAGTAAAAACAAAATTCATCCCAATATTCAGGAAGTCAAGCAGACGAGGCAGAAGATGAGGTTTCCTCAGCTGGAAACTCATGTCTGAGCTCAAACCCAAAGAGTGGGAATGGAGGGAACAGTAATAAAAGAGACAGAATAGGCTGACAGAGTAAAAATTCTCTGCCACAGACTTCTCTGGCAAAGTCTGTTCTTCTAGGGAAGATTATATAAATACAAGAAGGATTTCTTCAATACCTCTCCCAAGGTGGTCAATAAGTCCCTAAGTTAAGCCTGCCTGTCCTAGCAAGAAGATTCTTTCAGCTGTGGAGAAAGCCTTCACTAAACCCTGCTTGATCTGCAGACACTTTTCTCTCAAGTGAAAAGTTCATTGTATCTCTGAAACATTGTATACATTGTTCATTGTATCTATGAAACTCTCAGCTAACTCGGATTACTAAACAAAGAACATATACTGTTTGCAATTTGCTTTGTTAGTGTTCATGGAAGTTATGCAATGCTACCTTGAAGATCTTATGAAACTAAAATGCCTGGCTTCATATAAAGACTTGTATAACGAATTAAGCCTCTTTTCCTTGGAGGGGTGGTGGGTTGGTTTTTAGAGCAAGATCCCAATCCTAATTTTAAAAGCCATCACAGAAAGAATTATTGCTATGGGCCACAACAAAAATTTTGGTACCAGGCACGCTGCTTTGTGTATGTGGGAAGACAGTCATAAAACCGAGAAGACGTGAATTTAATAAAATCAATGGTTTTCTGTTTATTTGAGCTTTAACATCATCAATACTACACTGGAAATATTTAGCCATTCTAAAGCAAATCAGTTTTGAACTTATACATCAGTACAAGAGATTTTTGTTTTCACATTTTAACAATATGAAAATTCTTTCTTAATTAAGTAGGAAGACGCATTCCCTCTACTTCTTTTTTTGCTCCTCCATTTGTGCCATATTTGAACTATGAACATAGATACAATCAAATGGAGCACATGCCTCAAACCAGACACTTCAAATTTTGAAAAGATTACTTTTAGGAATATCCTAAACCTCTTAGAAAGCAAAAGTGGAGGTTATAACAGAAAGGTTTTTCTTCTCACTTTGCTCAAATATTTGCTTTCTGAGAAGAGTTACAGTGCAGTTACAATTGAGAGTACCAAATAGTATTAAAGGTTTTTTCTTTTTCCTTTCTTGCAGTACATACAGAATTTTCTTATTTTCACTTTAGGTTCTAATTTTAATATGGGCAGATAGGTTAAATATTAAAAATAACTTATACAAAAGCCAGCTGAAGTCACAACTGGGAAAAATGTGAAAGCAAGTGAGTAATCATGGACACTGACAAGGAGAACAACATTTTTGGTTCCTTATTTTAACTGCTCACAGAAAACTTTTCAGCACTGCTTTCATCAAAGACCACATGGTATGAGAGATCCCAAACTGTAAGAATATTGTCCCTCTGTTTTAGTTTTAATTTAGCCACTTATAAAAAAATTATCTCAGCATTTGGGTCTTGGGATGTTTTCCAGACTGTTGCTCAAAGCTTTTTTTGCCTGGTTAATTAGAGCTTCAGCCAGAGAAGGGGAAAGGAGAGGAGGAGACCAGCATTGCCCTCCAGGACAACTAGCAGCACCAGCTGTCACACAAGCTGCTGGCTCTTGGCTCTCCAGTTGCTCATGCAGAAGGAGAGTGCTTTGTTTTCCTTCACTGCTCCTTTCAACAGGGCAGTGTGATCAACTCGTTTCCTTCCCTGCCATGATGAATCTTCAGCCTGTGCTGCCACCTGCTCCAGTTCTTAGCAATTTTCCTGCTCACAGCACATCAGGCTCACTGTGCTTTCACCCCAAGTCAGGCTGAGGGCCTGGATTTCAGGCAATTCTGTGCAGAAAAGCAAGGTTAGCTCTGGAAACCCCAGAAGAGTTGTTTCTGCATTCCTGAAGTCCAGTACCCTGAACTCAGCTTAATGCCCCATTTCAAGTCACTTCCAAACCACCACCCCCATCACTTCTAACCAAGGACTGCAGGCAGGCAAAGAAGTGTTCTATTTGCAAAACAATGAAACAAAATACAAGTTCTACCAACCAACTCCAAGGAGGGAAAAAATATGTTAGAATAGAAAAAAAACCCAAAAACACTCTGGCTAGTCATTTTAACCATGCTGTTAATGGAATGCAGGCTTACATTTGCTATTTGTGACAAAAAATAATAACAGGGAATTGCTCTTCCATTATAACTTTGAAAAAAACAGCTAAGTAGAAATATATTTCCCTGCAGAGCTGTATCAAACATTTATGCTTTTACAGCTTTGCTCTTGTCAAACAATACAGAGCAGCATTCCCAAGTTCCGCTTGATGGAGAAAAGCATGCTGTATAGATTGGCCTCAACACAAAAAATTAATGATATCATTGTAATTAATAAAACATTCACTAAAATTATAATGTAAAATGGCTGCAATTTAATATAACCATGCTTATATCTCTGCATTTATTCAATTTCTTTGGTATGGGACTCTGTGAGAATTTTAATAATGTAGATCATAGTGATCAAATAGACAAGTGCAGAAAAATGACACGTTTCTATAAGCAGTCACTTTCCCATTCTAAGAAGATTCTTTGTAATAGAGTCAGGTCTGCAGATTGAAAATCTAATGAAAACACTGAAAACACTGTTTTTAAAGTTTTTAATTCTCAATTGAACAAATGTTAGCATTTATCACAACAGAAGAAATATACTGATACAGTTTAACTGGGAAGATAAAATATTTCAGTGCAGTAATGCACGTACATAGGAGACATCATAAATAAAAGTACATATTTTTCTCTTCTACCCTCAGTACCATTGACAAAACCACTCAGAGATTTGGGAATCTAGCTGGCTTGTGAAAAGCTAAAATTTCCCTCTGGTGCATTCACGAAAAGAGTATTTCTTTCTAAAGGGGTAATCTTCTTGAGTTTCTGCAAAAGCTACTTTTCTTCATTCCTATCAGTTACCAAGCCACTAATGCTATTTCAATGCTCGTCATGTTGCAGATGAGCCCAGCAATAGATGGCGAGTCATTTCTGGTGCCTAATGCTCACCCCTGATGGTGTCACAGCGTTGGGAATGATGTCAAGCAGAATTTCCAGAAGGAAGAAGTCAGGTCCGGGACAGGGCAAGGCAGCAGCAAGGCTCGGAGCACCACAGGTAAGCGTACTGTTGGCAGCCAGGACAAAGGAGGAAGGCCTCAGCAGTCTCCCTGGCCAGCAGGTAGGTTTATCTCACCCTGAGCTCTCCAGGAGGCCAAGTGAGTGACTGCAGCCCTGATTAGAGGCTGTAAACCTTAATTTTCCTGGGCACGGACTAGTTCAAAGGGGAAAAACTACAACCTCTCTCTATGACTGTGCATATTCCTTTGGCTTGCTGAGGTCTGGCTAGAGCTTTCCTTCTTTACCCTGGTCCTGCACGTGCACATACTAGTGAATATTTTCCCTTCTGTTAGATTTTTCCACAAACAAATATGACTTGGAAGCCTGAATTCAAATTTGCTCTTCTGTACACTTGTAGCCAAGAAGAAAACGTAACCCACAAGCTGCATAAGGGAAGGATAACACTGTTACGGGCAGAAAAAATGGGCAAGATCATCTCCCGCCTGCATAGAAACAAACAACAGTGATCCAGAGCCTCTCCTTGGGCTCCTTCTCTATTTCTGAGACACAGCCAAGAATGTGAGTCAGAGTTTAAGACACAGAGAATTGCAGTTATGTTTAGCTACTGAAGTTTTGTTCTTTTTGATAACTGTCACACGGAACGATGTGCCAATGATATAGCTCATGACGAAGGAATAAGAAATGCTAAGAGCTCCCTAGAAGTGCTGGACACAGATCACCATATATATAAAGACCTCACTTGGCTATAATAATACTTAAATCATCACAAAAAGAAAGTACATGATCAGAAGGCTTAGTCCTTAAACTCTGCTGAAGAAAATCGAGTTGTGAGTATGACCACTATCAATTACTTGGCTTCAGATCAATAGACAGACTTGGTACTTATCTGATCACCAGCAATGTTCAGTGAAGCAAACCAAATTCAGGCACAAACATCCAATATACAGGGAATAGACCCTACTCATACTACACTAGTGGAGCTTGCTACCAAATTCAGTGGAAGCAGAAAGCAGTTTGCCAGGTGCAACGGTTAGAATATTTGCCTTTTGATTCCTGCAATCAAAAGTGCCTTAAAAATATATTACCCTGCCTTGGATTTTAAATTTTCCATGCAGTGTCTCTATAATTCATTATAGGCACTAGTACTATTTTTTTCCTAACAAAACCCTATTTGACTTCCATTCTATCCATTATAGAATAATCTCATTAACACTGGCAGCAGTAGTTTGGTGGGTTTATCTACCACAGCACATTTAATATGCCCTCATCTTTCTCCAACCGAACTATATCATTGAGAGGTCGTGATTTCACGGGGCCAAAGACTCTATGAAGTACCTTCAGACAAGACCTCCAAAGTGTGTTATCACAACAATGAGAAATCACTACCAATAAGGTATGTGCTTAAATTACACTTCAGCTTGGTGGCTAAAATAATACTGACCATTTTCTAAAGAATTCTGCATCTAATTGAATTTAAAAAAACCAAACCCCAACAATTTGTAAAATAAGGTTGTATCATGTAGAGAGCTAAGGATGAAAACCTCAGGCTTCCTACTAAAAAAAAGCCCAAACGTTTGCAGGCAACATGATCCATCACGTCTGCACAAGCGCAAGAATTACTTTAATGTGTCTAACAGAAGGGCAATTTAAAGGGAATTGGGTTTGACTACTCCTCCTCCATTAGAGCCCAGCATGAAGTTTAACTTTTATCCAATGCCTGATTTGTTTTAATGCTGAATGATTCATGATGCAGTATAATTTTGTGTCAGGAAAGCAGGACCCTTTTTTATTGCTGTGACTTGATAACTTAGCCAAAGGATAATTTGAGCCAGTTTGTTGTTTGTTGTTTTGGTTTTTCCCGTGGTGTTCTAAATGAAAATCTGATATCAATAATTCAAATCTAGAAAGTATTTGATTTTAAATACTGAGCATTAATGCATACTTTTTAAACTTATCCTTGTGCACTACAAGGTGTCCATGCAGTGTTGTCTTTCTTGGGGATCATTGATTTTTAAAGCTGTCTTTGCAAGCTGGAACAGAAAACAGACTGTTTTTTGCATTTTTAGGTATTAAAAAAGTCTGTATATTACGCCAGTTTCACGGATTTGCACAATTTATTAACACAGAGCAAGAACCATCTTTACAGGAAAACAAGATTTTTCTCAATTGGTAGCTGTCATATCCTAGATCCTTGGCTTTACAGTGATGTCAACCAGATTCCATATACTAGTTTGGAATAAAATGTTTTCCATAGGCTTTTTTACTTAAAAAGCAAAAGTGACTTAGCTCTACAGGAGTCAGACAACTGCTTTCCAGTTGCAGCATTCATATTCTCAGAATAAATTGTAGCAAGTAGTTTTAAGCTGACTTCATTATTTCAAGGACCTCATCTTGCTGCACATGCACAAATATCTTTTTTGAAAACCTCTAGGTCAAGAGGTTAATTATGCGAGACAGTAATTTTTAAAAATATTACGTATAATCCTACTCAATAGCTGGAAATAATGCCTAAGCCTAAGCAATCCAAGGGGCTAGATGTGGCAGGGTGAGATTCATCTTGTGTACACTAGCTGTGTCAACAAAGCTGCACAGACTTCTTGAAATGGAGAGGGATAAGTACCCCCAGAAGGTGATTCCTTCTATTTGCATTTTTAGCAGAAACCTAGACTTCAGGGAGCTAAAACTGGATCAGAGTTGTTGGATTCTTGCTTCCCTGGTGCAGCTGTGCTTCTTAGTTAGGTTTTTCCCCCTAACGGGGGACCGATTTTAAAGAAACTTTCAGCACTCTCTGCTTCAAGATNACAGAGCAGAGAATGCAGCAGAATGGCCCCTTATCAAGATAACACGGCCTTCTTAAAGGTAAATCATCCAATTAAGGCTTAAAACGAAAGATATTTTCACTTTTCTACCAATGTTAGACAAATGCTTTAGTCACATACACAGGAACTGCGGAATTTTTCATCCAATAATTTTTAGGAGCCTACTACTTCAAAATATGGCATACTAGTAGAAGAAGAAGAAGAAAGCCTAGAAACAATAACAATCCTCCATTTTGGAGTTTTTGCTTTTTATCTATTTACTACATTAATAAACCCAAAACCTTTAGATTTTTCACCCTGTGATAACCTTACATAATACTCTATTATTTAGTTCTCACTGAACTAGATTCTAGCTCTTCCCAAAGAGTTGGCAGTTTTCTCCATGGATAAAGGTCAAATACAGTGTTGTCCAGGGGGGTAGAACCCTTCAAAACAGGCAGGGAAATATTCTCTGCATTCAGGGCTCCTACAAGAGTCATCTCATTAACAAGTAGATGACAGGACTGGAATTATGTAGTCATAACTTCAATTTACCAAAAAATTCACTCTCTCCCTCTCCTCTTATCAACAAAAATACCTGTTTGTAATGGGATATCCCTTGAAAATTGATTATATTCTTTTCTCATTAGCATCTAGATCACTACAGACACTTCTTTCCTTCCCTAAACAGGACAAATAAGTCTACAACATTTTATAACCTGCAGACAGGTTTGTATTCTGGATCATGTGAAGTGTGAGGCAGAAACATCTTTGCTTGAAATAACTTCGTTGTTGTGCAGAGGTCTTTTTTGAAATTACAGAAAAAAAACCCTGACATTCACTACATTCACACAGAGATGAAGACATGACCGGAAGAACAAATTTTTTGATAGTCCATTGTTCAGACAGTAGAAGACACTGGAAGCCACCAGTGGTGAGGCAGGTTTTTCTAGAGACCCCAAGGGCAACATGCTCACCAAAATGAGCCCAAAGGCTTCCCCACCCACCGACCAAGCTGGTTCTTGTCCACCCACCTCCACATGCTTCTGCTGTTGTGAGCCACCTCTGCAGATGAAGATGATTCCAGCACCTTTCCAAGGAACACCGTTCCAATGCCTGTTAATGCAATGGCATTACCAAGGCTGTTGCATTTATAGAGTGCTCCTGAGACTTCTTCAACAGCTCCCAAGATCAGCCAGCACAGTAAAAACCCACATGAAGAGGTGAAATGACAAGCAGCATTCTTTCATTTCTCATTGCTGACTGAGGAGTAGTTAATATGTAACCATTCCTGGAAGAGACAGAGGAAAACTCGGGCAATATTTTCTCTCAACACCTTGCATTAAACAGGTCAATCTCCAAGATAGTCTGAATTTATTGGTAAAGCGAAGTAGCATCATTGCTTGCTTACTCACACCGAGATGGACATTTTAATCTAGCATTCTGCAATCCTTGCAGGATGCACTTAGTCTGTGTACGGGTTCAAAGCCATCACCAGATAGGTGTTTTGCATATACACAGGGGTTTTTCTTGCTGGAAATGGAAACTATTTGCTCACCTGCAAAGGGAGGAAGAAAAATAACAGAAGGTCATGTACTTTTGAAAAACGTTGACAAATATTTTTAATCAAAAGTTTTTTCCCAGCTAATAAAACTTTTCCAGTTTCTTCTAGTATAAATTCTAGTATAAAAACCTCTACAGATATTTGCTTCTTCTGCCTAGGGTACTTCTGTGCATGCAGCAATTAACCTAAAGATTAATAAACCCCATCCAAAGCCTTAAAAATTGCAAGTTTATTTCTGTTCTGTACTGATCCTGTTTCTATACAGAAATTATGTCTATGGTACTGCATGGCAAAAGCACAGAACCACATGGTGTTCACTATGGTTAGGTCAACTGTTACATGTTGGAAGTTTTCTCGGGGGACATTGCTGGGGACAGAGACCATTGCTTTATGCTTGTCTTGAAGTCACCTGTTGTCTTGCTGGCATTGCTGTTGGTGAGATATTGATTTCTCTGGCAGGAGTAATTTGGGAATTGAACTACCAGCAAAAGAGATGTTAAGGGACTATTGCTAAAGACTGTTTTCATACTGATAAGGAATACACACCAAAGCCTATCCATCCTCTGGCCTTTAAAATAAGCAACGTGGGATAGCCTTGGGTGACATGTTTCTCTAAGTCTAATGCATTCACATTTTCCTATGGAAAATGATCTCTAGACTGCATTAATGCACTTGAACCAAGGTTCAGGATTCAATGGCTGGATGGCTACTGATTGGCCTGGATCAAATATGGGGTGAGGAATCTGCCAATAATTAATTGTATAAGTGATTAAGGTACTGGTTTTTCCTTTGGCTTGCTGGTTCACCACTATCCATTTAGCCCTGGGAAACTGGGCAGAACCATGGCCTTTTGAAACCAGTCTGAGAAGCTTGGCAGGCTTGTGTTACTCATGCAATACATGGAGTTTCACATCTAGTAGACATGCAAAGTAAATTAATGTTCTTTGTGAAGAGTCAAAGTCATTGTTTAGTTCCAGCATAGTATTTGTCATTCTCCTAGTCTGAACTGCTTTTGTCTGCTTGGGAACAGACATATTCTACCTCACTTTTGATCTAAAGGCCACACAGTTACCACAGATGTTACTTACTTAGAGGAGAATTGAAACACACATTTGAACAAGTCATCTCCTGTAGTGACACAACTATCATTCCATTTCTTCAGCAACGACTTCAAAGCTACAGTGGAGGTGCACAGATGTGGACACAAGTCAGCCATGCACTAGACAAAAACCCCATCTATTTCTCACAGTCAGAACCCTCTTTGACTATTGTCCAGTTCCTGGAGCTGGTTATCCACTGCTGGTGACTTCAGACGGGACTGTGAGCTTTCTACCAGTGTGTAGTAGGTGAAGAAATTAGGAATGTCCAAGCTGTTCAAGGTCAGAACTCTACAGTGTTTTATATGCTTCTCAAAGACATACTGCTCTGTCCTCACAACTTAGCCTGAAACACCTTCTATGATTGCTGAGAAATTCCCTGAGCAAAAAAACCCCTTAGAGCAGCTTCCCCTTTGCTCAGTGTTTGCTAATACTCATTTGAATGTGAAGTGACTATTCAGTTCAACCATGTTTACAACTCTATGATTTTTTATTTATGAGTATTCATACAAACGGGCTTTTTGTTCACAAAAATGCTTGCTAAAGGGCTATTTTTCATATGAATACCTGCACTCAGAGAGAAACAAGGATATTCACTCAGAGCAAAAATAATTGCTACTTGTTGCTATTTTTTTGGTTCTTACTCACATTTTCTAAAAGCTGCCATCACACATTTTACGAAACAATATCTGGAAATAAGATGGCCAGTCACAAGCAAAACCAAAATGTCAGTGGATTCTGGCACTTCTGCTTCGACTGAGTAATATCTCACGACCAGCTCCATTGACTTCAGTGGGACAATTCAAACTAAAGAATTACTCCAGCAGGTAAAGCCACAGAATGTAGCCCAAACCAGAAAATAACTGTAGACTGCATGCAAACAGCAGCTACCCATGCTCTGTAGAAAATATGTAAGGACAGGGGAGTTTGGGGTTTTTTGGGTTTGTTGTTTTGAGGGTTTTTTCCCCAGAAGGTTAGTCTCATTTTCTAAGCATTTTCTAAGCAGCAGCAAAGCTTTGTACATTCACTGAAAATTCGTCTGCCATAAATAACATCACAAGCTCTGTTATCCTTCCTTTTTTATCCCCAATGGATGACAATCCTTAAGAAACCAATGTCACCTGCTGTAACGGGTTGGGGTTTAATGAACAAGTTGAAATACCAGTTGTAGCTGGAATTCCGTTCACTAATTTGTTTTTGTGAGATATAAATGTATAAATTAGGAGAAAAACATGACAAAACAGGCCTACTCACTTCTAAACAGTATAAAGATAGTTTATTGTTACTAGATGGAATTAACAGGAAAAAACTACACCAAGACAGTAAAAAAGAAAAAAAACCACATTCCTTCTTTTGCCAATTCCCCTATGCTCCCTCCCCCCGGGGCTTCTCAGAACCCTCAGACCTCCTCGCAGGTTTCTCAAGAGAGGGGACAAAGAAATTAACAAAAATGGAATTTCTGGTCAGTATTAGAGTCCTTAAAAAGTCCTTCCACACTCCAGGAAAAGAAAGAGGTCTTCTTTGCTTCTGTGTGGGTCCAGAACTGTCACCGCAATAGTCTATGCGGTCAGGGACATCCTATAGCACTGAGCATCCAAAACATA
>VZRO01008195.1:46406-72304 GCA_013397915.1 Daphoenositta chrysoptera
CCTTGAAGAGCAGGCCCAGAGAGGCATTATTATGTCTATCTTAGCATGAGAGAATAGCAGCTAACAAGGCTACAAAACATCTCAGAGTTACACATTAGGCAATACAGAATTTGAAAAAATATGAGTCAAAATCTAAGGCATCACTGTAAAGGAGTAGGGCATCTGCAAGCCCTTACTTCAGCATTTGTTCCTTACACAACAACCCCACTGGAAAGACTCCAGACTTTTTTTCTTACAGACCAAATAGTTTGCATATAAAAAAGATAGGATTAAGTGAAAGTCAGTTTTGCACTTTGGGAATATTTTTCACTTTCTAACTTGGAGCCAAAAAGTTATTTCCAATGTTGTTTTTCCAGTACTGGAGAAGCAGAGTATAAACTCCTTTTCTCAGTGCCTACCTTCCTGTGCCATAGCCGTCTGGCCCTACTGCAGCCTCACTTTCCAGAAGTATTCACCTCCTGCTTACACCCAGTAAGCAGACAGTGATTGCACATGAGGAGCTACACCTACAGATTCCTACAGTTTAAGAATCTGTTCTGTCATTGCTTCCCATACTGATTTCCCATCTTTCCTTTCTAGAGCCTTTCTCAATATTCAGTGGAGTGAGCCATTTCACAAGACACTTCCTGCTCTTCCTCCCAACTAAGCATGCCTGTACTCCCCATCCTGTAGCTCTCCTATACCCTGCCTTGATGAGGGTACCTTACAAGAGGATACATCCTGTTGAAACATACATAAGATTATGAGATCATATCAACACAGTCACAAAAGCATGGAAAATTAGGAAGAGTTTGAGTTTTGCTGATTCCTTTAAAAATCGTAAAATATCATCAGTTTTAAAAGCTATGCTTTACCACATTTCCCACATGACCATAATTAAATGGATAAACATGCCTGTGTTTGATACAGAAGATTAAGTTTAATTATTGTTTTGTGCTAAGAAAAACATTGGGGGATAGGGGACACATGATAGGTGCAAGTATGGTACTAAATTTCAGCCTTCTAAAAGCATAGCTTTAGGCCCCTGCAGTTGCCAGATAACATTTCTGAAGTTGTTGAGATATTAAAAGGGTAGCAGTTCATTATGAAGCCATTTATATTTTGTCAGACTGTTAACAAGATTTGTGTTATCTGTACCATGCAACAGGAAGGCTGCTGCAGAATCCATAATAACTTCTTACTATGCATGCCAAATTGTTGGTGCAATTGGCAAAGAGAGGAAAGGAATCAGAAGGTTATATTAGTAACAACCTACATGAGTTGACAGCCAAGTTACCCAGCCCTCTTTGTGCTGTTGCATGATTAAATTCATACTACATCATTAACCCAACAAATATTCAAATTATCACAGACTTCAATATTATACTAAATTCTTGGAGTTAACAGAAGTAAAGGTACGTGTACTTCTGATTCCAAACATGAAATTGTATTTTTTATGTGTTTAGCTCACTTTGATCTACATAAATTTAACCAACAATTCCTTCCATGACAATACAAATATATTAAAAACTACAGTCTACTACTAATATGTATACTTACACATGCCCCAGATCGTACAGTGTCATCTCAAGAATAACTGTTTTAGCCATTCTTCTCTTGCTTCTTTCTCTCCAATATAGCTTTTGAAAGATGCCATTTGTCACCAGCTTCCACTGTCTGCAGTCATTATTTGAAGTGTTAAGTGCATCACAGTGAGACCCTTTAGAAGGTGATGATGTATCAACAGGGAGGCAATATATTGATAGTCAGAGAAATTGAAACTCAAGGCTAAGCAGAGCTGACAAGCCATTGCTAAAATTATTTAACTCTTTTTGAAACAGGGATCTTGTGAAGCTGAAATCCTGACGCTGAGCCCTATCACCATGAAGGCACTTACAGAAATGTTGTGTTTCTTATACATCTTGTGCTTTCAAAGTGCCATCTTTTAGGTTTTAAAAAGCCATGTTAAATATGGTTTAGGATACTCAGCACTTTTCAACATTTATCCCACAGAGGGGAAGTTAAAAACTTTACATGCTAGCTTTCCAATTTAATGGCACAAATTGACTTAACTAAGAAAGAATGGCAGGCACAGAACATAACATAGGTATAAAGAAATTTTCCAGAATGAAACGTAACAATAATCAGTCAGATTATGCATGGGGATTTCATTTACAATTCCCAAGACAAAAACCAAGGTGATATGAGTTGAAGGATGAAAGTTACTAACTTAGAGGTAAGACTACACTTTTGAATGTGAAGGCCATACATTCCTTCTAGACATCCTGTCCCAGACAAAGAAGGCAATGCTGAGCTACAGCTAATTATAGATTTTCACCTCCAAACCACCAACAGGTGAGATATCTCCAAAAGGAGTGAAAGCAATGCCAGACCCACAGCACTCATGCCCAAGCTGAGCAGATTTACTAGCTTGGAATTGATTCCCAATAGATTGTGTCATTAACATAAATGTGACTTGTAGCCAAGAATAGGAGACAGAGGCACTATGTCACACCTGCACACAAGCTAGAAGAACCTATTAGAGACAACAACACAGCACCCTTTGTGGTAGGAGAGGTGAAGTCAAATTATATAACTTGAAGAAGACCACACCAGGTCCTTCTCCTGTGCTCTTCAGAATGTCAGTCATTGCCATCCACCGGTTTGTAGTTAGACAACTTTTCCACATAGACTACAAATTTAGCAAAATCAACTACTCTACTGCCAATCTGATCACCAGTCCCATCAGACCCTCAGTGTTCATGAGGATCTGATTTTTATACATTCAGAATGCACAGAACTGACCAAGAATCATCATTGCTCTTCCCTGTATCTGCCATCCCTGATTTCCACTAGCTTAGGTTCCCCTTCTGAATTTCCACCAACTACTCCTAAGGAAGCATTTTAAACTTTTGGGGGTTTGCAACATACAGAACAACAACAAACACCAATTTTAGGGTTTGCAACAAAACAATTACACTGGACACTTGATTATAGCCGGGCTATTTGTTAATTCCCAGTTTCACATAGAAGACTTTCAAAACAAACATTACAAGCAGGTTTTCTTAAAACATAGTATTGACATTCACTGTGCTAAAGTGCAGCATTCACACCGGACAAGGACTTTGCATGCCAGATGGAGAAGTGCAAAGACGTTCATTGCACAGCTCAGTTTACCTAAATACTAATCCACAAACAGGATATAGCCTCATATAAACAGGAAGATCATATCCCAGGATTTCACCCATTCACCTGGAGTATTCCCTAGATATTACCTATTATGGGAAGGTGTAAATAATACCATATAAGGTCACTAACCACAATCTTCCCGGGCCATTGGTCAAGAAGGTCACTAACCCATAGTCCTCTTTTCTAGCTAATCTCAGGTGACCTGGAAGTGTTTCCATGATTACCACAGGGCCTAGGGAAGATGCTTTTGTAGGCCTTCAGGCCTGCTCTTCTATAACACCCATGGTGTAACCCAACACTAAAGAGAGTGGAGATGTTAAAAAAAAAAAGGTTTTCCTAGCATTTAAATAGCATTTAATATATTCCAAAGCCCAGCAACCACATTGTTGTATATACATGGAGAAAGAAAGATTTGTCTAATAAAACCCCAACATGTTGCCTCAAAATCTAACTAGAGACAGCAATTAAGTAGCTGTCTATATCACGACTCAATATGACACTGCCACAGTGACATTTGAAGATTTAGTAGAAGCAAGTACATTCTATAATTACTGTTGACTTTCTGAATACTGTCTTGATCAAAATCTTGATTTGAATTATTTACTAAACACAGTGAATAGCCCAATGTCAAAGCTAAATGAAGATTCTATTTTAAGATTTTATATGACTGTGTCCAAATCTTCTTTTTACAACTCAGATTAGAATTATAAATTCTTATAAATGCCTATAGATGAACATAGCATAGTATGCTTGACCCAGAGGTCCTTGTTTCTTTTAAAGCTGTAAGTATGTCTAAGCTCTTGTTTCAGCAACCTGGATTGATGTGGTTGTATTGGAGTTTCCTAGACATTTTCACATGCTGCAAAATACCTCTGAGGTCCTTTTTCTTTCCCTGGCAAAAGGCTAGAGAAAGTTTCAAAGAAAAACATTATTCTACCCATCTTTAAGCATTCACACTCAAAAGTTTAGACAGTAAATCTTATTTTTTTTTTCTTCTGGTAGTCTTCATTTGTATGAAGCTTAGGTAACTTTTTTAAAAGCTCAGATCTGCTTGAAAAAATTGTATTTTAAATTTAAATTTAAAGTAACTAAGAATTTCTTAGTAGTTTCACTCTTCTGGTACAGTTGTAGAAGTACAACTTGGTTCTTCACACCTGTTAGTTATATTAGTATAAAGTATATATTAGTATACTGTTTTCAGACGTGAAGGTAAAAAGTGCCTAAACCAATGAATTGTGTATGTCACTGTTAGCTGTGCTGGTAGAAGCCATACATAACCCAAAGCTAAAACTAGCATAATGCACAACCCTCAGTGAGGACCAATTCTTTTCAGTATTAAGAGGAAGAAAAAATAATAATAAAGGGGCAAAAACCTCTAGAAGGATTGTGTTACTCAATATTTTCTTGCACATCAGCTACAGACTGTGTGTATTTTCTTTAAATACTACTGGCAGCTTTCCTGTAGCTGAGTGTGTACAATTACATTTAAATTCCTCATTCTATATCCACATAAGCAGACGATACTTTCCCATCTAAGAAATCCTGACTCAATTAATGAGAATGGTGTGATTTTAATGGTGTGTCTTCCAAATGCGTCTTTCAAGGTCACTATTCAAATGTACAGATCCTTCAGGACTGCTGACAATGGGCTGCAAAGAAAGTATTCCTAGGGATTTAGATTATATACACTACTTATCATGAAAAGAAGTAGAGAAGAAAGCTATCACAAATCCCTGCAGGCCCCTCTATTCACATGCCTTCAGCAGTCATTTATTACATGTTCTGTGCCTTATCAGGTGCCCATTTGTAAATGATACAGAATTTTGAATACAGTACTGTGTACATCCTGTGTGTATATTTTGTTGCTTGTTCATTAAAGATTAAGATGGATGAGAGTGAATCCATAGACTGTGCTCCTGCCTACTCTTAGCATTCTTGTTTTGACAGATGAATGAGGTGTAAAGGTTGTGAAGCGGAAGGAACACTCTTTAGTAATCCATTAACATGCAGGGATTATGCCTTCCTCAAGCAACTGAAATGACAAGTGTGTACTTACTTTACTCAATGACAAGTAATAGAACTGACATTGGACATGTTCCCTCCTTCATGTTTTTCCGACACGAATAAAAACTGAGTGGACTGGTTTATTAACTAAAAATCAGGTTCAATTGCTTTAGGTACCCAAAGTGTATGTAATAATCATGTTTATCTTAATCAACAACCTGACATCTGTGATCATTCTTGATCACTGCATTGCCAACTTGAATGACATTCACTGTAAAATGCACATTAACAAAATGATGTTTAGTTTTTAATAAAAAAGTAAGTAGAAAGTGTTGAATGTGTCAGTGTTAAATTTCCTCTGTTGTGAAAATCTAGCAAATAGACTGATTCTGGTTTTGCAACTTGTCTGCAAATGTGTAATTTAAAAACATAGTTGGGAAGTCTCTGGATACAAATTGAAGTAGAAAATTATTTCATCATAGTTTTGGCACTACTACCTAGGTTATAGCTTGAGTATTTTCCCAGTACCATTTTAACTGAGAGAGCAAATAGAATATTACATTAGAATCATGCTAGAAGTTCATGAAAACAAGGAAAAGGTGTGGTCAAGGGGCTAGGAAGGCAAATGCCTTCTATCTCCTGAAGTATAAGTGAAGATTCAAAGTCTGTTGCTGAACCCCAAATGAGCAGTCTGTATTTGGAGGAGGAAGGCAGGCTTTTGACAAACAAGTATCTCTAGTAAGAGAGCTTTGGGGGGGGAAAAAAAGGATGAAGCTGGGGGTAAATCTCCTCCATTGCCCTCACAGTTTGATCAGGCAAATTTTGCCACCTGTAAAGAAACTCCACAATTATTTGTTTCGTAATAGGCATAATAAATAGCTAGGACTGATGAGGACTACTAGACTAGACATCAATAGACTCACCACACCCAGTGAGTCTTTGCTGGACAAGCAATTGCCAGCCAGATGGGGAAGGGTTGGTCTCCATTGCTCCTTGGAGTGGGCTGACCCTTCATGTTGCTGAGCTGGCAGCTTCCTATTCTTTGTTTTCTCTCTTAGGATTTTATGCCTTTTCATGTCAACATTTTTCCTCTTGATTCTTTGAACTGCTGCCTATCCCCATCTCAACAATCTTACCTCTGCAGCTTTATCTTTCTTATCTCACATGGCTGCAGGCTATGTGCCTTCTCTCAGCTCTCTCACAACCTAGCAGCAGACTTAGGAGTATACACCAAGGTTATGCAGCTGAACTGAATCAGAATTGGCCTTGGATCATAGGCTGCTCTACCAGAAGAGGAGAGTGACAAGGGCCAGAGAACTCCAAGGATTTGTTCACACTTAATTAGGAATTCCTTAACTATGAAGCACACAGAACATTGGGAAAAGTAAAGGAAAGAGGAAAAAAATTCCCTGTGGATCTTGGCACAAGGGCTGTACTTTCAGGGATCTACCCCCTGCTCTCTTATGCTTGGCTTCTTTTCCCAAGCTAAACCCAGTGAGCAGTGAAATGAGAATGTGAAGAAATCACCAGGAGTAGAAGATCTGTCTAGCCCTGAAACTGAGCTCTGCTGTGGGACAATAACATCAGTTAATGGTCCAGTTACCACATGGTTCCCAGAGCGTGTTTAAACAATCTAGACCAACACATCTCCCACATAGGCATACAGTGGAGTTTTGAGGCCAAAGAAAGGCCATTTATCAGAGTCAGCCTCCCTACCAGCCCCAGAATTACCACTTTTCTATCTCTGGTGGTTATAAGATAAGCACTGAGCAAAGGGTTTGTTCCTTTGAAGAGTAGTACTCACCAGGTGCCCTCAGGTGCAAGTCTGTGATCTGCTTCTCCCTTTCAGTGGGGCCACATCTCATGTTTTGAGTGACAGTTTTAGTCTTTGGTCCTGGCCTAGAGACGAGGTAAGGCAAAGCCAGAATAAGATACAACAAGCCCTGTGCATCCTCCCACTGTTGAGACGTGCAGTCTTGGTATACTGACATTCACAAAAAAAAGAAGGGCCAAAAATTTATGCTAATTTAGCCTCATTGCCAGGAGCTGTTACACAGTGATTAATGGACATATACATACTCATATAATAAACCCTTTTAATTTATCCAAAACACACACAGAACTCTGTGTGTTGATGTGGTAGAGAGTCACAGCAGCAGTACTAGGTCACCAAGAAGTTCTCTGCCTTGAGGAAATTTGAGAGTGAATGGATTCTTCTGGGCAATGGACATGGCTTTTGGACCATGTATTATCCTGCTGCCACACTGGCACTTTAATATATTTGACCCGGAGCTGTTGAATTGTTTTATACTTTATTGCATAAGAAAATTATGTGCTATTTCTTAAATTACCATTTAGAGCATCATTATTTTAAAAAATAACTTCTTGTTATTAACGTCTTCTAGAGAAGAAACTTAATAATAAATAAGGTCTCTTCTGTTTTTCTCGTGTATTAATTGGTTTTTTTCATTTCCAAATAATCAAAGTCCTCTAACTTATCCTTATTAAGACAGATATTTAATTATAGTTGCATGCAAATACAGTTGCATGCACCCACCACATTATAAATTTGACCCCAGGAACTTAAACTCTTTCATTATTTATGTAAGTAAGCTTTTCTTTAGGTTCTAGGAAACTAATTACGTTTTTAATTATGAATATCAATATTTTGGTTTTCCTTATGAATATACTGTAAATTCATCCAGTTATAAAATCTGCAAGCTACAATTAACACATGTATTTATTTCCAAAAAGAAAATTGGATGTGTTCCATATTTTACACGAGTTATAAAATCTGACATTCTGGACTAAGAAATTAGACTGCAGTGTATTAATTATTTAATTCAATGATTTGCATTTCACAAGTAAAAAAAGATTCTTTCACTTTCGTCTCTCTTACCAGCTGTAGGTGTTCTACTCAAATCTAGTGCCTCCCCTGACTATTGAAAAAAGTAAAATTAAAAACTCAGTAAGTATGTTAATGGAAGAGAACTTATCTTAAGTGCCTCATAATTTTACAGAGCTGTAAACAGCATTGTCATTCTTGCTCCGCATTTTCTCAAGGTTAAACCCATGTGTCAGATTTCTTTGTTCACTCAAAAAGTAGTGTTACACATTAGCACCCAATTATGACCCAAAGGGCACTTGTCATATTTCAGGTGGAAAACCTGTTGATAGAAGTTTGTTTTACATTTTACTGCTTTTCTCCTATGTTTACATTTTAGAAATAACATGCAAAATATCACAACTCTGAATCCACAGCAAAGTAAAACATTAATAAAAATAATAATCATGGGATCATAAGATGATGCAGTATCTTTAAGGAATCCCAGAAGTGTCTTTATTTTGCTCCAAAGTTCTTGTGACTGTGATTCACTCCCAGACAGAACCAGACAAAAAAAGACAGCCCTCTGCCTTAGGTGCTAAGGCCCAGTGAGATACTTAGCTGTCGCACTGCCAAAACAATTACCTTTAATTAAAAAGCAGATTTTAAAATACTGACTCAGCTGATTCACATGCCTGTTGCTTGTGGGAAGTTAGCCATGTTTTCACAACAGTTTCCTGACCATCTCGAATTATGATCCTCATAGGACACAATGACTTCAGTTGGAACAGCAGAATTAAGGAAACAGGTGTCACGTTAGTGACTCATGAACTGTGTTTTAAACACTCTGTCATGATACCAAGTGTCCCTCCATCACCTCGTCAGCCCACAGAGCCCGATCCAAACCTTCACTGAGTATCTGAGAGAGACAGGCCTAAAGACAAATCTGAGAACCCCTCGCTTTAAGCTCTACTATGTCATGATGGGAGCCAAAATCATGTGGAACCCTAGAACTGCACTGGAAAGTTGGGATCTCTAATGTCCTTCAGAAGAAATATCTTTTGCTCTGCCAAGTTTTCACTGACAAGCAAAGACAACCAAAAGTCTTTTCTGGGGTAGGAAATGCCGTCCAGACTGATCCTCCTACTTTTGTTCAAGTTTTGCAAAAATACAAGATTCGTAATTTTGTGTTGAATTACGCCTGGCGTTTAGCAGATTTTAAATAAAAATCTTTTGAATTTTACTTCCTATATCTAGATTAACTTGGGTAAAAAACTTAACAAAAAGGCAGCTTGTCAAGCCTCTTTGAGATATGGTATTAGGTTATGGTTCACTCAGTGCAGAAAAGTGACACATTCATTATGTGTCGACCAAGGAAACAGCCAGGGTAATGGCTTTCTTTAGAATTTTGGTTTCAGGGAAATACAACAGTCACATATGGAAAGTCAGAGCTTGAGACCTAAAGATCTCCCAGTCAGATAATATTTGCATTAATCACTTCACTGACTTTTCATTTTTCTTGTTCTGAAAATACATGCAGATATAAAAATGTAAATGTGGAGATTCCTGACAAACACCATGCTACACAATGCCAGTTAAAAAGGAAATTAAATTGTACATGTAGCAGAAGAAAATTCCTTGTGACACTATACTGGAGGGAATGATAAAAGAGCTATAATCACATTATAGAAAGAGACGTAAGTTTTTTATTTTAAATGAGAATAAGATGTTAAAACCTCAGAGATGGATGACACAAAACAGAAAATAAAATTAGGTGTACTCTAATCTAACATATGTTGAACACTGTTGTTGCAGTATGACTATAGTATTGCATACAAACACTGAAGTGACCAAAATGTAAGTAAATTATGATTTACATGATTTACTGAATCATTGTTTGTCCTTGGACCATTTGTTTAAGGACCAGTCTTCAAAAAAGGTTGAAGATGTAAATGTGAACACATACTTCTGCTTGCATGTGTAACACATGATGGAGGGTAAATTGTCATAGGAAAATGGCCAGTTATTCCCCAAAGTTCAGTGAGAGTTCACTTGAATCAAAAGTGAGTAAAAAGCCAAGATTTTTCATCCTACCTATTTTGCAGAAAAATACAATCACATGGGCAAACTGTGGTAATGAATACTTACAGTCAGCTTTAATTTGAAATGTTCCCATATTATGTGGAACGTCATGGAACGTCCCTAATTAGGTACTCCACAGTTCCTCCTTCTATTAAAAATAGCTGAGTACCTTATTATTCTTTTACTAGTTCTCCATGTAATCCAAGTTTTTTTCTATATATATAGAGAAAAAAACCCATAAATACCCAGAACAACACCTGTGTGCAGCAGAACTTGGTATCAAAATAGATTAAATTGATGACATCATGACTACAGAAAGAAAAAAGAGGTATTTCCCTGTCTTTCAAAAGTCAAAACTGAAGTATTATATGCATTATATAGATCTGCAGCTTCAATTGAGGTAGATTATACTTTCTAAAAGGTCTTTAGATCTACCATAGGAGCTTGAATGACAGAAATAACATAAATATATTATTCCATAGGGGACAAGTAAAGCTGACTATATGCAAACTACTGTAAAATTGCTGCAGCTAATAATATAGAAACAGTGGAAGAAAGAAGAAGAAAGAAGAAACTTTTCATCAGTTTGAAGCTAATGATGTTCATGAATCACACCAGATGTACTGAGCCATGTCATTCCAATAGTTACGAAGTTGTTACTGACTCGAATTATAACTGGGAAGGGTTGGTAACCCCCAGTGTTCAGTTACTTGAAAAGTATCTTTCCCACTAAGAATTTAGAGTTCACCTTTAGAAACTCTCTAGTTTTGCATTACATACCTGCATATTTTATTTTCCATACTCCTAATTTTATGCTTAAATGCTAAAGTACATTTTCTTTAACAAGCTCTACCTCTGGGAGGAAGTTGGAATTAACTGTTAACTCTAAACCCATGAGCATCTTTCACTTGTGTGTCTGCTGTCACAGGATACAGTCCAGCAGTACTAATTTGGGGTTGGACAGCTGACAAAGCATATCAGCACCTGGTTTTGATGTACCAGAATGTGCTTTTGAGCACTGGAGCTGTTCTGGGTACAGTGGGATTCAGGATTACATTCTAATTCTGATATGGGGCTATGTGAACCTGATTTTGACCACACATTTCATGTGTCAATACATTCTTCTGTCTAAGCTGTTTACATTCTTTTTTCTTCTGTGATTAAAGCACTGAACTTAGAAGCAGCAAATACAGGTTAAGGTCCAGACTGTGACAGATGGCATTTGAAAAAAATTAATTGAAAGGTGAAAGGCAAAAGCCTCTTAAAGATCCATTGTTAAACTAGACCGAGGGGTAGTCATTAGGGATTCCTCTTCTTTGCCCAAATATAAATCAGATATTAGGAAGGAAGTTTAGAAGTTTAGTGGCAGCAGAAGTAGAAAACATAAACAAAGTAATGAATTTACGAGTTTACATTTGATGTGAAGGGCAATAGGTTCCACTGAAGGCTTACTCTAATATATGAGCATGCACAGTTCCTCCCAGCCTCTGCTGAGGGAAGTATGGTGGGTTTGGATTAATGAGCAGAAAGTCATTTGTTGTAATCATTAATAGTTGTGATATTTTGATGGGGTTGATAGGTAGAATTTACATCAAAGCTGGGAACATCTCAACCTTTTTACACAAATGCAAAAAAATTGATGGCATTTTATATGTAGTACCATCTGCTTTTTATAGGTTCTGTCTTTTCTGGATGTATTTGTTTTAACTTATTCTCCATGGGGAATTAATTTCTTTAATGTTGAGCTTGTTAATAGGGAGAAAAAAATATCACTGTATATATAATACAAATAAATTGTACAGTCAATTGTACAATATAATTGTTTGAGTGGATTTTTCTTCTGTTGAGAAGGTAAATAAAAATCTGAAATAGTCTGATTTTCAGAAGCACCTAACACCCCAAATGCCACTGTCTACTGAGGAAATTTTGGGCAGCTTCAAGGATCATTTCCTTGCTTGTTACTCTGTGGGGAGATTATTGTCCTTATTGACAAGATTACTGTCCCTATTGACATCATTCACCTTCTCTTTCAGCTCAGAGCGCACTTCCAACCTCACAATCAATTCCTCTCTCATATTTCTGACCACAGCAGCAGGCATTATTGCCTGATGGGAACATTGTAATAAAACTACACTAATGCCCTCCAAACCTTGAACCTGTGCCCAGGCTGTGAGTCTGGTGCCTCCACTAATTAACTATTCTAAATTTAGCTGTCAACTTTAATTAGGAAATCCATTGTCTCCAAATATATGACCTGATAAAAGGAGACAGGAGAAACATCTAGGATCAGGACAGCGTGAAGCATCAGCTATGGGGTTTTCATGAACTTCAGTCTCATATCAGTGAAAATTAAGGATGCTCAGACCCAGGTGGGATGGGGTGCAGCAGTGCCTTCCCACTTTTACAGTGCTTAAATCCTGACTGTTGTCAAGTCCCTTTCTATTACCTCACCCTGTGAGCATGCAGGAGGGGAAATGGAGAGGAAGAACGTGTACAGTCATCTCTGCAGTTTCTGCTAACCATCCAGAGAAACCAGCTCCCCGAGGTGTGTGCTCACACTGGGGTCTAAGAGAACCACTACACTCATTGAACCTGAACGAATTTGGGCACCATAGCATGGGGCAGCGTGTACTCCACAGCAGGATGCAAACAATGCCTAAGATCCTAACTCCCTGTGCTCTCTCCTGCCCCAGCTGCACCACCACCAGTTCTTGAACAGAAGGGTAGCTCAGGCTGAGCTGTTGTCAGATGCTGCTCTTTGTTTTGCTCTAGGACAATGTACCTTTACAACATTCATTCAAGATGGGTGGTAACATTATATACTAATCTTGAAAACAGAACTTTTGATATAAATATATTTATATTATATATTTTTTCAATAGAAATACAATTTTAAATGTAATGCAGTGAAATTTTGTACGTGGTTACTGCTGGGGAGATACACTGAAATGATGATGCTGCAACACAACAGGTACACCCAAAATTGTAAGAGATATGAGGTAATTCTGCAGTCTCAATATTAAAAAAAAATGATTGATTGTGAAGATCTGACCCACACTGAGACATTTCTCAACTGATTAACTGGTCATTTATCTAAATATGGGCTTTCTAGGTAGAATCATTGGATGTTTTCTAAATAGTAGTAGGAAAAATATCCCTGCCAAATTCTGTTTCTCAACTGTGTAAAACATATTTTCCGTGGAGGTCTGCCATAATTAGGATTATACTACCAGTTGGCATATAATCTTAAATAAATTTATGTGGCAGTATAAACAGTGGAAATCAGTGAGGAACTTAAGTCTATAAATTGTGAAAAGGTAATTGAAATAATATGAAATTAATTTTAACTTAAGCATAAAATAGTATATATACAGGGAAATTAATTGGTTTTGATGTGTATCAGGGTAAAATGTTACCTTTCCCCTTGCAGAGGAAGTTCGAAGTGAGAGCACATTGTGAGTGACCTTTAACACACATATGACAGATGCAGATGTAACCAACTGACAACCTAAACACCCATTATGCTCTCAAACAAGCTTTTTTGAAGCAACCTCTCTCTGAACTCCATCCCCACCTTTTTCTCTCACTGCTTCTCCTTTCATTCATTTCTGTTGCATCCCAGTTATCGAGGACTTCAGCAGCTGAAGCCAGTAATGCCTGAACACATTTTTCTCTCCCATAAGATGCTCCTCTTGTGCTGCTCTTATTATAGAGTAGCTTACAAGTGTTTGAGACAAAGGAGCACGGTAGAAAGTAATTCACATATTTACTGGTTCATTGTGCGAGGTCAGCTGTCTGGTATGATCTTCTTCAAATTACTTTGCATTTACCATGTGGTAAGGATTTTCTGGTTGTGAGTAGTTTTCATCAGCTATTTCATATTAATTGCCCATAAGTATGTCCTTACCTGAGGTAGCTGCAAGGTCCTTCGGTCCTTTGAACTGACCCCTACACTCATATCTACTTGTAGATATAAAAGAGGGGTTTTAGTATATTTTGCTAACTGCCACAGCTTAGATTCAAGCTGTGTTGGATTCTAATAAATGTAATGGATTTTTTAATGGATATTAATTTATCGTCATCAATACATTCACATAATGGATTCCCACAGAAATCATTCTTCCAAGTGTATTTACAGAGGCTCTTCTCCATTTTCTATCTCTATATGATGCCTGTAGCAATTATATCTTCTTTCTTAAGGGGAAAAAAAATTAAAAGTTTAGCTGTTTTTCTCATACTTTTGCAGGAAATTTCCTTCCTTGCTTACGGCCAAAGTCATTTCACTCAAGTACACCAGAAATACAGTTGTCATTCTTTGAGTTCAGAGGTGAAAAGAACAATTAAACTGTAATTGTATGCTCACCTTGTTGCTGAGAGTGATTCGTCTCGTGTGGGACAATGGCTATTAAGAAAACAGTTCCTAGTGTTCAGTTTGACCTGGTGGCAGTAAGAGTGAAAGGAAAATATAATAAGACAGCAACTGATGCAACACATTTGCAACTTCCCCCTCATCTAGAATTTACACAAGTGTTCCAGTAATTTATCTTCATTACTCTAACTTACAACACGCTTCATATATTTTGACTTTTAGTCCAGATGACATTTTTTATGATCTGTTTATCAAGCTTGCATTGAGGTTTAACAGCTGAGGACTCAAAAACCTAAAATGTATATTGCCTACAAGGAAAGAGAAACTGCCTATGTGTGTGCCTGCACATAGGTACTACTTACTGCAGAAAGAGCTGCAACATAGGAGAAAAAAATACAAGTTAATATGATATTTGTGGTGGATTTTTGTTTTCACACAAGGATATGAACTGAATTTTATTGTTTCATTGAAGGGCACTTTAACAGCCAAAATTGTATTTAACTTCTAGAATGAGACTTGAATATGATACGTATTTTATTTTTAGTCTCTGCAGCCCAAACATCAATCACTCTCTCTGTGTGTTTGAGAGAAGATGAAAGAGATTGCAATAGAGCAGAAGGATACTGAGGCTAAAACCTCTCAACTGTTTGTGAATATACAAGTCTGTAAATATTGATTATTCTTGGCAATTAAAAAAAAATCCTATCAATTTAGCTCCTGGGAGCAGGGAAATTAAGCCAGATTTCACAAGCCTTTCAGCATTAATTTAATAATGAGATCAATTAGCAATTACACTAAATTATTAGGTGAGTCTCTTACATACCACATTATCTCATACGTTCCTCCTTGTAGGCAACAAGTCTTGCCAGGGTAATCAAGCTGCCACTACTAGCTGAGACAGAAGTGACTATCCTTAACATGTAAGAAACCACAGAAACTGGTTGTTGAGGGTAGGAAATTTATGAAACTCACATGAGTTTCCTCCAGTAAAATTTCATGATTTGCCTTACAAGTCCTAGAGCTACTAGAAGAATAGAGGGAAAGCTTTGCTGTGCTCTCTGTATGACTAGCTGTAGTAGTCCAAATAATAGCAGCTTTACTCATTCGAAGTTCATGTCAACAAGACTGGTGCTTTTGTCTGGATATGTTTTATGCATACAGATTTAGAATTTGGATTCATGTGCTGCTGTGAGACACGTATGTCTTTCAAAGGATCTTGGTTCCCCCCTCAGTTACATGAGTGTACTTCACTGCAATCAGCAGGAGGTGCAGGACTGCCAACACTGTGGGGCTCTCACTTCAGCTGGAGACTTTGAGGTCTCTCCACAAGGAAAATGGTCCAATCTGTATTGCCTGCCTTTCTTTTATTTCTTCCGGTGAATTCTGCTTCCTGTGAAATCAAGCAGAATTTTTTCATACAGAAGTACTCCTTTGCTCACTGCCTGGCATGGACCAAGCTTCCCCTGCAGTCTTTCCTTTTCCTCAGGCAGTGAGTTCTTCTACTCTGTGCTTGGGGTTGCAGCTTTTAGATTTTATTTTTCCTGGCAATGGGGTAAGGAGAAAATGAGAAGAGAGTATTTTGCTTGCTCGGACTCAGGAATCCAGTTGGTAGCACACTGAGAGAGGAAAAAAGAGCTGAAGTCTATGTATAAAGAAGGGAAAATAGCTAAGGCAGGTAGAAATATCACTAGCAAAATCTTTGTGGTGATTTTGGATCACAACATCCTAATTCATGCTGAAATATGGAAGATTTTAAATAGTGAGGGGGATTTCAAGGAGTACAGGACAATGAACATAGAGGGGCAAGAGGCCCTGGAGGGAAGCTGGGGTTAAATCACAACAAAGAGTTTTTATGTGAGGCATATGAGGCATATGCCTCATTCACATGAGGCATACACAGAAATTTTAGCCTGTTCAGGAGAAGCTCTACTAAGGGCTTGTCTAGGAATGAGTTTGGCCCCAGTTGTAGCTTGTAAACAATATAAATTCTCCTGTGCAAACAGTGTTCTGTGCAGTTTGTTCTCTAGGTTGCACCAGGCTACTGTGAAATCAGAGCCATTTTCCAACCTAGGAAAGAATCACATTTGTGCAAATTACAAAGTATATGCTTTTTTCCAAAGATCTTGCTAGATGGGCAATCATGACAAAGTGCCGAGAGCAGAATTAGCCTCCAAGAACAGAATTAATCAAATGCCTCAGTAAATAAATTTGCTGCACTGCTACTGTTGTAGACAATATAGCAAGAGCTCTTTGAATTTACATTAAAACCACACTAACTCTTTAAACTAGTCAAATTTAATTGCATAGTGTACTTTATCATGCAAATAACTCTGTTTTCTTAATATGTACTGGGGGAGAGAGGGAGAAAATTACTTCAGAACTTTCAATAAAGCATAACAGATGAGAATCAGTGACATCTTGGAAATTATTTCAGTGCATGCAGATAAGACTGGGAACTTTACGTGTTCCATAACCATTAACCAAAACAAGCCATTAGAAGTGCAAGCCATGTTACATGCCCCAGGAATCTGTAAGAAATCTATTGACAGAGAAATATTCTCACTGAAGTTCTTGTTATTGATTTCCATGTTTCATTAAATGCATTAAAATTCTACTGCCAGTGAGTGCTTTCACTATTGCTGTAATGGGCACTCCACAAATTGTGCTAGAAAACCACAGGTTTGGAGTTCCTCCACGTGCATTTGTGTAACACATTGAACCTGGCCCTGCACCTCATTTGCACAGAATGAAAACTGGTAGCAGTGGAATAGCACAAAGCTTGTAATAGCAGCATACTGAATACATACAGATGTAGCAGCCTGCAGCTCTGCTTTTTAAGTTTTATCTCCAATGTGTGCTGGGCAGAAAGAATTTTTCATTTATGTCTTCATTGAAGAGGAAACATACTGGAATTATGACCTCTTTTGATTCAATTCACCAACAGTATTGATTTTTCTAATGGAATCTGAAGTGAGCCTGTTGATTGACATCAAGGGGGAACAAAAGTTGTCACAGTGCTGAAGAAGGAAGCAAAGAAAATTGTAACCTTATTCTGAAAGAGGTATTGATATATTGCAGCAGAGGTACGAGCTCTGGGGTGACGCCCTAGGACACGAAAGAAGCACTCTAGACACGAGTTCTTTGCAGTCTTGCGAAACCAGGAAAAGAGCCTGGCTGTTTATTCTTTTCATATATATATGTTTCTAGGAATGACCATGGATTGGAGGGTGAGGTTGCCACCTCTTCCATCCCCATTAGTTAACAGAACAGTCCATCAAACATTCTCCACCCAGGAGAAAAGAATGTAAGCAAGAAGGTACAGTTAACAAAACATTACTATGTTTATAGAAAGTGTGTGAGAAACTTTATCAAAGAATGAACACACAGAAAAACTGCAGAAGTCAGGGCAACACTGGGGTACATTCAGATTTCTGAAGAAATGGGCATATCTTTGTTTGGTTTTTTTTTGATTTATGGATGATCCTTCCTTACTTGGTGCCAGTTATCTTGAAGTGGCAGCAGAGCTCCAATTGTTTAGAAGGTGCTCTGCAGAATGAATTTCCCTACATTTTCTTAGCTGGAAATGTAATTATTTACATTTTTTAGACTATATATAAATTACTTTTTGTGATAATGATCATCATAAGTAAAATTTACTAATTTTTGTACATCACTACAAAGATCTCGTGGAAAGAGGGCATATTGTAAAATGACATCTTACAATCAAGTTTTCTGTTCTTTTAATTAACTGTAGATATTAAAACTGGCATGAATAGAAATCTTTCCTCATTTTTCATAACAATTCACAAAAAAAGGAAGTTTCATTATTCTTTCTGTTTCCATTTCCTGGAAAAATTTCTGAATTCAAAAACATCACATTTACTGAACCAGTTTCATTAAAAAGCAAAAGAAATAAATAAATGAAAGAACTTATCTGCCAAATAAAGAGAATTTTAAAATCGAAAGAAATTTGTTTGTCCTCCAAACTTTAAAGAATCTGCTAAAAAGCAATAAATTGAGAACCACCACTCAAATATCCATCAAAAAGAAATTTTGAGAGAAACTAACTGGTCTAATGAAGTTTTTTCAGTGAAAATTATTTCAGTGGAAATGTTGTGTTATCACTGATCAGTGCAGCATTACTGAGGGAACTGCAGACCTGGGACTGTGCATGGAAAGAGAAATTATACACACTAAGGACCTGAACACTGAGTAGGCAGACAGAGTACGTGTTGGCTTCAGCTTCTCAATAAAACTTTCAGGACTTTCATTTTAGGCAACAGCAAACCATTTGAATCAAAATACACATTGCAAATGGGCTGTTCCCTCCCTGAAGGTCTCTTCCCTACTCACAGAAGCTTTTAGGACTTGTCCTCTCAGTTCCAAACTGGAGAATGGGTCTGGAAAAGCTCTGAGGATCTGTATGTGCTGCACGTATATTTGTGTAGTGCACATATAGTTGGAATCACAGGCAACCATCAGTAACACTTTCCAGTACTTTGATTTAAAGAATTTGTGCTGAAAAGGGACACAATGAAATTGTTGTATGACAAACAGAACACAAAGGGAAAATGTTAAGTGCAGGAATTATCTTCCCTAACTCTCATGATTTATTTATAAGTTAGTCTAAGCTATTTATGCAACATTTACATCTTAGTCTAAGCTATTTATTTAGACTCCCTTTACAGTCAGTAAAGAGATGGAGACATCACCACAGGATATTCATCCTCTCTCGTTTCCTCTCAAGTGATTCAAGGTGGGATGACTCGTGTGGATGTGCACTGCATGAAGGTATGATGCAAAAGTATGGCTAGATCCCTGAGGAAAACACAGGAGAAGTCTCATACTATGAAAATCAAACTTTTTTCCCAGGCTTATTGTTTACTTACAGAACTGTGATTTTGTGTGTGTTCTCTCTTCTGTGTAACCAAAAAGCCCTCAGTAGCAAGCAATGTCTGGATGTGCTACCTCGACCTACCTCAGCCTCTGCAGAATTGAGGAAGGTAATTGGGTCATCAAAATCTCTGATTCTGGCTGCTCACCCATCAATTTTTTTGCAATGTCTTGAAAACAGCATGGCAATTTTTAAAGGGCTCCGAGACAAAGCAAGCTTCTATGCACTTGATTGCCTCAGGGAATAGTTCAAACTATGTTTTATTTAGTGGCAAAACTAGTCTAAAGCATTTTCACTTTCACCTAGTCTGGCTAACTATTCCTATTCTTGTGCAGATTCTTCTGCCTCCTTTAGATGATGATGCTGTTGTTTGTGCTGCATCAGAGAGAAAATAGAGTTTTTTCTATATTTTTGTGAACATGGATACATTCCTACACACAGTTGGTTGCTCTGACATAATAGAGTGGCTTGGGATCAGTGTTCAGAAATCAGGGAACTAAAGGAGGAAACGTTTCCATTGGCTTTGCTGCTGGTGAAAGACTAAGGTTATCAGATCTACTGAGATGCACTTACAATCCCTGTGACCTGTTACCCTGCACAGTAGGCCTTTCTAGGTGGGAAGGGATCTTTTATTTAAGGTGCCACCAGTGAGCTCTGATTATACTTACTCAATGGTTCCTAGAGATGGTATGTCTAGTTGTAGGGTGCCTAGAGACAACAGAGTACACACAGTCACCTTAGTGAAAGGGATTAAGTCACCTTCTCTCACAAAAAATTATGTCTTTTTTCAAAAGACAGTTTTAACACAGAGATTTGTGGTGAACAAGTATCTTTTATCCAAATACATAATCCATATTTATGCAACCAGCTGACATAAGCACCATGATGTGTTATGGTTAATTTGACAGAAATACAATCAGAGGTTCACATTTAATCTGAATCCAGTCCATCTTGCCAGAAAACCTGAAAGCACTAATAAACCCAGGACTTCAGAACTGCTGTTTGACCCCAGAGTGTTTTCAGAGGAAGGAAGAATGAACTGCCAATTGACTCTACACAGCGCAAAATTATCCAGCCTGTCCTGACCCCCTCCACCAGACCAGCTGCAGCCAAACTCACTTTGCTAGCAACCTCTGTATTAGCTAGCAGTAGACTCATTAATTTTTCTGAATGATTGGCTGGGTAACAGCAATAGCAAAACCAAAACTGTGCGTGACTTTTATATAGTGAAAAATCTCTGCAAGATTACAAGTTGTTGGTGTTTAACAGCCATAAACCTCTGTTATTTAACCTTTAAAATTTCTGGTAATGCTCCTCCTCCTGCAGCAAACCCTTAAACTAGTTCTCCCCAGCAAGCTGCAGGGACCATTTTGGAAGCTGAGGTATTTCTTAAAGAAGAGAAATATAGGTAAGGAGAGAACTTCTGTCATAACACCCGGCTGTGCTTTTTTAGTGCCTGGTATCCAAAATTCCCATTAGGCTTGCAGTGCACAATATATTCTGGCTGCTCTCCCTTTTGTCCTTGACATGCCTCTTATATGTTGTGGGCCAGAGGGACTGATGAAGAGATAGCAACATCAGTTTTATGCCAGGTGCAGATTTCTCCATTCTAGGGCAATCCTCTGCCGCACATTAAAGGCTGCTTCAAGGTCCCTTTATGTTCCTCATGTGGGTTGACTTCAGCACAGGCTTGAATCTGACCCTCAGAGACCACTGCATTATTTGAGTTCTGTGATTTGTGTCGGCTTTAACGGATGTTGTTTGGCTAAAATCCTGCCTGCAGTTTGAAAGTTCAGTTTGAATTTTGCATTCATCTTCCTGCTTAATCGTGACTGTGTCCAAAGTCTAATTCAACAAATCTTATTTGCCCTCTTTCTCTGACACTTGTTTAACTCCAGTGGTTTAACTCTGAAGCTTAGACCATAGTGTTCTATCGAAGAAGGGAAAGAAGATGATGAAATGGCTGTGGTAGGTTGTATATGAGGTGATTATGCAACAAATTAACTCTGAAACATTTTATGTGTTGTTGTTGCACCTGATAAAGTTGACTAACATTAGCAGGCAGCACTTAGGGTATCTGTTGTTTTAATTGTAAATAGTCTGACACTTTATTAAAAATCGCTCTATAAATCTCTTTATTTGCAGTAATTAATGGTTCTCTCCTATCTCACTTATCTGATGTGCTGTCTGCAAGACACACAAGGAAAATATAGAAGTCTTTTATCTGTCAGCAAAAGGAATGTTTATCCTTGCAGCACAGTGCAATCAAAAGAGTAAATCAAATTTTCATGGGGTAGAGGTAATTCTAGTGTTTTCATATGTTTTCAATTATGTTATAATCTTTTGTTTTAACAATGACTGTAGTATATTGCATCAGAAATGTATCTGCTGCTTCCTAAAGCAGGTGGACACATTTAATAGATTATTAACTTTCCAGCTGAAGGAGCTAATCCTGAAAAATCCTTTTTGCACAACATTTTTTCTAGTGTAAGACACTAAACTACTTACTAGAGTGAGGCATTTCTGGAAGAAGTTCTAAGAGATAGACTGGTAAACACAGAGATGTAGAGATTATGAGGGCCTTGAATATGATAGGAAAAAAAAACCCAAACAACCACAATGTAAGAACAGTTCTTGATCTTGATCTTGACATTAAAGGCTTGCATATGAGAGCACCTGAAAGAAGCTATCACTATAATGCTTGCAATAAATGTGAAGGGGCCCAAAAAAAAGTGGTTGAAAATATAGCAGAAGGAAAACAGATTTCCCTAAAGTCAAATATAGAATATGCTGTGTTTTCACAGCCAAAATTTCAATATCCCTTCCTTCATAGGCCTGCAGCCTTTCTAGGTACCATTAATTGCTGAGGTCATTTTATCCTATAAGAATTTTGAAGTTTAGGTCATTTGGATAGTGAAGTATTCAAAATTTTCCACAAATCATGTACTTTATCATCATCTGCACCTTTTTGTAGACACAGCTGAAGCTGCAACCAGGCTGATTATGTACCTATCATTACAGGGAAAAAATTGTTTTGTTTTTAAATGGAAAACAAAGCCCTATAAAATTGAGAGTAAGATTCAAGCTTCACTCAGAATGAGATCCTGAAAAGAGATACCAGAAGACATGAGAATTAAAAGCCCCTCTCTTTGGCACAACCAGGTCAGATCACTTAGTTTTCTATGTCTTTCTTCATTTTTAAGTGAGTTTTTGTATGAATGATTAAAATTATTTATATAGAGGCAGAAGAGGGATTGTTAGCCCCATCAGTTGTATTATTAATATGTCATATGTTGTTCTTGAAGAACGAACGGCCAGCTATCAGCTCTGGTTTTGGTAAAATGTCCATATGGTCAATTTTTCTTATTTGGAACATACCCCGTTACAATGTCCTAGAAGACGCTGTCATGTGCTCCTACTGAACAACCTTGAATGTCTGATATACAACCAAAGATTTGTACTTCATCACTTCTACAGTCTGACAGAAGAGGCTTTGTTTACTTAAACATAAGGGCTGGACAAAGAAATCCAATTCCAAAGAGCAAAAGAATGAAAGAACTTGTGAGCTACTCTAGCCATAAGTGATGAAGGGCCAAAAGAAAACACAGTATTATCAAAAGTAAATGCTTAGGGAATAAAATAATTTTAAAAAGTAAAGTTTGAGAAGTTTTAGTTTCAGAAAATTGAGAAGTGTAAGCCATTATGTCAAGGGGGGGAGAAAAGGAATACCTTACAGCTGTTCGCTCACAAATGCTACAGAGCAACTAGAAAAAGAATGCATCACAAAGTCTAAAATTGCTTTCTGCCATCGTTATGAGTTTGTGGGGTTTTTTTCCTATTCTGTTATTTTGGGTTTTCTGGTGTTTTTGGCAGAGGGGGTCTTGAGGGGACAAACTTCTAGGACTATATAACCAGTCTTAACTTTTTGTCATTGGTCAAGAAAATTGGGGTTTCTTCTTACCCATAAGCTTTTCTGCTCTTTGACTGAGCAGAAGAATATATATAAAACATAAGGTATAATCTATAATAGATAGTATAAATTATAAGGTATAAAGCAAAAAATACTATATATTGTAGTGTGTTATGTTATGTTTGTTATGTTATGTTATGTTATGGTTTGGGTTTTGTTTTTTAATGTTATATATGTTGGTTTTCACAAAATTAGAGTTCATGAGACAGCACGGGTAGAAGCCACACTTTGCAGACCCTGGCAGCTGGGCTGAATTTCAGTGTCTTCAGGAACAGTGTATCTCCCGCCTGGCTGCAAAAAGCACTGTGAAAGTTTGTATTGCCAGTTCTAAATTACAAAGAGAAGCTTTTGCTTGTTGGTCTAAACCACTGCCCTTCTGGGAAACTTAAGGCCTTGAAGGACAGTTCACTGGAAGAGACTAAAAGTCCATCTGTCCTGTCTGTGACAGTGGCCAGGAGTGACTGGCATTGTAAGAGCAGAAGTGCTCTCAGGTCCCAGTGACCTGTATGGGACTTCTAAATCAGAGGTGCTTTCTTGTTTCTTAATAGCAATTGAAGGAAGTTTCTTCCATACATTTGTCAAGTCCATTCTGTGTTACCACATCTCGGGGCAGGGAAATACACAATTTAAACAGAAGCAGTGTGAAAAGAATGCCTCCTGTTGATTATTTTGAACATACCATCTCTCAATTTCATTTGATTCTGACCTTTTTTTTTTTTCAGATAACAAGAAACAATGAACAGCTGCTAGAGCTGCTCCTTCTTCACTTACCCTTGTAATCTGTATTGTTGTGGATTCCCATCACAGCTACCTGATTAGTTTCATTGCTCATAAATAAATGCTCCAAACCTTTGACCTTCTTTCTCCTTCTGAACTTTTTGTTGTACCACTAAGTCCTGTTTGAGATGAAGATGACCAGTTCTACATCACATTTCAAGATGTATTCACAACATGGATTAATGGCTTAAGATTTTTTTTTTTTCTGCTTTGTTTTCTACTTTTTCCCGGTAATTGCTACAATACATAGTAAGTTTTTTTATCCACTGTTGAGAATTTTACTGATGTTTGAAAAGACCTATTATTATAACCACAAGTTCTCTTTCCTGAATAGAAATATGTCATTTATGTCTTGGACTGTTTTTCCCCTTGTGCGTTACTTCATATTTATTATATTGCATTTAGTCAGTCATCCTATTGCCTGCTTAGTACCATGACATTTTTTCCCCAGTTCTTTGCAATCAGCTTTCATTTTTATTACCCTGAATAATTTTGCATCACAATTAGTCTCCTTGTTCTCCCTCCTCTTCAGTTTCTGTATATTCTAACAGATTGCTAAGATCTCAGTGATCTATGGCTTTCCTCCATTGTGAAGCCCAAACATTCATTCCTTCTCTTTGTTTCATACCTGTTAACCTGATGTTAATGTATAGCATGATTTACTTCTCTCCCACAGGCAGCTTAATTTCTTTAAGAGCTCATGATTCCAACTACCCTCAGATTTATCACAGAGTAAAGGAGGATGATACTTATCTACTTTATAAATTGCCTTCACATCTTCAGATGAGAAATGCTAGATATTAATATTTGCTAGGAAATCTGTATTGCTTTGCCTTAGCTAAAAGATATAATGAGAAATGGAACTGAAGGAGCAGGAATTTGAGAAATGCATGGTATCATGAGAAGAGGGCTGGCTGCTATACAAAAATCAGAGTAGTACCCTGCTGCGACACTGGCTGTCCAGCTGGCTGTGTTCGCCAGTGCCGGCACCCGCCTGGATGGGAGAGGATGGCGGAGGCTGCTCGCGGGCGCGGGAGGGCCGGTGAAGTTCCAGTTCGGGTTCACCAGACCCACCGGTGGTACGGGGGTGCTGGAAGGAAGGAGGGAGGGAGGCGGAGGGGCTTCTCGTAGTAGAAGGTTTATTCGGGCGCCAGAGTCACGTGAAGAAGCCCCGAAGGGCCGTTACGCAGGTGTTTTATGCTTTTACAGAGTGGGAGGAGAGAATACAGAACATCCAATGGTGCAAGGATGGGGAGTTTGAATTCTCGCGGGCAAGAGGACAGACCAATGGGAAGCATTGTGGGAGGGGAGGAATACCGTGGGAGGAAAGAAATCTCTCTTGAGGGAGGAGGCAAACACAGGGAAACAGGGGTGTGATGACAGTGGCTACTTTTGGGGGTATGCTGGCCGTGGAAGTGGCCATAACGCACCGCAACAGTACCCATCTTAGCCTGAGGCTTTTTGAGTTTTAGCAGAATTATTGCTTGACTAATTTCTCCGTGTGTAAAGTGGGCTCCCAACTGTGATTGTGTCAGGGTTAAATAAATGTGGGTTTGGTAGCTTATCAAAAAGGTGCAAAAAAAATATGAGTCTGCTAGGCTGTGAGTACAGGTCCTGACAGATTTGTGTATTAAGTCCACAGACTCTTCAGTGGCTCAGTCACCTGACATTTCACTGAGGGATTTGATGTCTGTTGCTTTTTTATTTTGCTAGGAAGTAAACCTCTAACATCCTGGAAATAGAACAGACAAAAAAAAAAAAAAAAAAAAAAAAAAAAACATTTTTCAATGGACTTTTTTCCCCCCTTTTT
>VZRO01008195.1:72355-96772 GCA_013397915.1 Daphoenositta chrysoptera
ATTTTCCCATCTTGTTCTGTTTTTAATAAATATTCACACAGCTTTCCCCAAAATAACATGTTTAGCTATGTAGTGTATCACCATAATACGAATAAAAATGGAGTTAAAATGTCACTATTAGAAATTTTGCCTAACCCCATAGTTAAGGTTTTGCCTTGACCAAAGTTAGGATACATACATACATCTGCTCTTCATGTCAGCTGGCAGCACTCCACTGATTATAAAAGGACTCTTTTCAGGACCTTAAAGAGCACTTTTTTTTTATTTGCCTCTGAAATGTTACACAAATGACAGAGTGTGAGATGGAGTGACAATGTAAACAAAAGACAATCTGACTGCAGTCGCTTGCGGGACTGCAATGAGATGTAAGTAATAATTGAGTACTGTATGGGAGATTTGGGAAAATCAAATTTTGCAGTTATTTTAATTATCCTTTATTATATTAGCTATACTCAAGGAAATTGGTAAAATTGTGAATTCTATTTGGATAATGCCCTTGTGAAGAAAATCAAAATATGCATTATGAATGAGCAAAAGAGTTTTAATACCTTGCTTTGGAATTTAAACTATTCAAATCACTTTTGCACCTTTTTAAGCTCATGTCGTTTGGTTCCTTCTGGTGTTATACACAGCTAGAGGCAGGGACACCTCATTGCTGTCACACTGGCAATATGCAACCCCTCTCGAAAACTTCTGTCTTCTGCTTTTATGCCATTGTCTCAGCAAACAAGGGTTATAAATACAACTGGCATGGATCATGTATCAGGTTGAAAATGAAACCTCTGAGTGCAAAAAAATAAAAAACTCTGAACAGTGTTTGAAACAAAACTCAAAAGACCTTCAGAAGCAGAGAGGCTGAGAGCAAAATTGATGTTCAAAGCCAAAAGGTAACAGGGCCAACCCGTGTAGTTCCTGGCTGCCGTAATAAATCTCCCTCTGACGCACACAGACAGTGGAGCCAAGAGGCAGGTGTTGACATCCCGTCCAGCTCGGTTGTTTATATTCCTTTGCAGTTTAGAAGAGATTTGCCATTAATACATAATGTCAACCTTTGTAAATACATAGAGGTACTGTCATCTTTTCTGCTCCTGACTGCATGCTTGTCACTCACAGATACCACACGGGTCTCCATAGATCTTTTCTTGGTCTACATTGTTGAGGAATAGAGATCAATTAGTAATTTAAACCAATTCTGGTTTCTTTTGCTACTTATTTATTTTATTTTTCTTGGTTTATTTATGAATACAAATATTTATGGCTATATTAAATGTGTATAAAAGCTGAGCATGTTTTGCATCTTCTAAACTCTGCTTTAAAAATACATTTTTTCAGGTTGAATCCTGACAAAGAGTATCTGGGGAAAAAAGTATTGAAAGATGATTACATTTATTTGAATACAACCCAACTGCCCAGATTAGTTCACCTTGCCTGGAAGGAGATGTAATTAAGCACAGTGGATTGAATGTTAAATTCAATAAAATGCCTCAGTAAGTTAATGAAAAATCATTTTTATCAAGGATGACAGAAATCTATAGATTCAAATACATTCATTCCTTCCCATAAACTTGATCTGCAAGGAGAATCCTCTCTTCAATTATTGAAAAAGACTGAAAACAGATAGGCTGGCTAATAAAAACTGGGAAACCCTGTGAAATTACATTGTATGTTTTCCTAATCTATATAATAGATTCTTCCATGTGATAATTTTTTTTTATCATTGGCAATTTCTTTGCAAGTGACTAGTAGGCATGGAAAGCTATTTCTATGGATAAGTCACGGAAAAGGTCTGAGACAAGACCAGATCATTCATTGGATCTTCATATTTCTTCAATGAGAAAAAAGAAACTACAATAACAGCTTTGCAAGTGGTTACAATTCTGAGATGGAAATTTGTGCATCCAGATTACCATAAAGCATGAATCATAGAGATCTCATTATGTGATTGTGCAAATATACATTGATTACACCATTAACAAGCATCTATGGTGATGAAATATGATTAATTGTATGACTTGGTTCAGTTGCTCACTGTAATGACGTTAGTTACTAGGGGTCCATAAATGTGTTTCTTTTTTTGATTCACTGATGTTTTAATATTATGGGGGCATTATAAATTAGTGTAACAACAGATGATAAAAGCAGATGGAATAAACTTAACTGAAGCCAATATGATTTACACAGCTTTAAACTGAACAGTTTGTGTATTTATCCAGTTATAAATGTTTTGTTCCATGATGAAGAATTCTGTTTGGAATGAAAATTTTAAAAAACAGTGACATATCTGGAAAAGATCCTCTATGTATCTTAAAATGTTAAGCTGTAATAACCCAAAACTAATCTGTGGAAGGTAATTTAGGGCTGCCAAAGACACAGCTGTACTAACCCACTTGGGAAGTAAGGGACAGGCATTGCTGGCTGGAGACTTGGAGAGTAGAATCTAGTTTATTTGCCTTAAATGTCCAATACAGTAGTCACTGCCAGAGACCCAAATATATCCTACCTGCTGTGACCAACACTCTGGGGACAGATCAAGGGCTTTCTGGGGGAGTTTATCTCTTTCTGTTATTACAGGGGGAGCCTTGATGTCTAACTCAAAGGTGGTGAACTCTGTAGAGGTGATTAAGAAAGATGAATCCTTCCTGTGCATGTGATGCAGGACTAGGCCTCATGCTTGCAGGAGCACTGTGTAGGTATGATAGCTTCAACAAGTAAAAAGGGGTGGCTTGTTCTCTTCACTATTTTATCGCTTACGTGTTTAGGGTGTAGGTTCCAAGCTGTGACACAGCTGCTTTGAAATACCCTGCTTGATCAGTCTGCCCTGAGTGCTGGGACTAATTGCTACCTATGTAGAAAAACTGAGGTTTTCCACAGCCACTTCCCAAGTTCTTAGGCCCAGTGCATGGCTGACATGTCCTGTGTGAAATCCTGCACCACGATATCTCCATAAAAATCACAGAGTGGTTGAACTTTGAAGGGACCTCCACGCATCACCTGGTCCAATTCCCTCAGCTCATACAGGGCCACTTAGAGCCATTTGCCCCGGACTGTATCCAGATGGCTCTTGAATATGTCCAAGGCTGGAGAGTCCACAGCCTCCCTGGGTAACCTGTGCCAGTGCTCAGTCAGCCCACAATGAAGAAGTGTTTCCTGATGTTCAGAGGGAACCTTCTGTGTTTCTGTTTGTGTCTCTGGTCCAGGCAGCGGGAACTGAAAAGAGCCTCTCTCCATCCTTTTTGCTCCCTTCTCTTCTCCAGGCTAACTGGTTCCAGGTCTCAGCCTTTTCTCATAGGAGAGATGCTCCAGTCCCTTCATCATCGCTTTGTCCCTTTGTTGGACTCTCTCCTGTATGTCCATGTCTCTCTCGTACTGAGCCCAGCGCTGGACACAGCAGGTATGGCCTCACCAGTGCTGAGTGGAAACGAATAACCAACTCCCTTGACCTGCTGGCTTTGTCTAATGCAGCCACTCACCTTCTGCTGCAAGGCCACACAGCGGCCTTGGCTTCAGCTTGGTTTCCACCAGGCCCTCCTGGTGCCTTCATACCAAGCTGTTTCCACCTTTGTGGCCCCCAGTACACATTGTTGGCTGTGTTTTTTCCTCCTCAGATGCAGGACTTTTCTTGTAGAGGTCCCTCTGGATAGAAGCACAACCTTCTGGTGAATTAGCCACTCCTCCCACACAATCTCTATACTGTATTTTACTTTGCACCAATAGACAGACTTTCTGTCTGAGACTGAAAATTCTTCTGACTGATGAGGAGAACAGAGTATGATACTACCTTAACCATATTGTTGATCTTGAGCTCAGGCTTGCTCTATGCAAACCAGGAAGGTCTAATGAATTCTGCTAATCGATCCCTGGCCTTTGCATTTGTAATGAAATAGCTACTGCAAAATGCAAAGGAAACCTCCCCACTTTAAACAATCACATCGTAAGGGTAAAGTGTAACATTTCCTTCTAACCATAACTGAATGTGTCACTGCAGAGAATCAGCAGTTTTTACGACAGCAACTATTTATAAAAGTCATGGAAGTTCACTTGTAGGTCTAGGAAACTTTGGATGAAAGCAGATGGAGAAAAGTTTGCCATAACCTAATCTGTCTGTTCTCTATTTTTTCACTTCAATTTTAATATCTGACTATCTTTTCATAGATATAAAAGTAAAGTTCCTTTCTAAGTACTCAGATGGAGTACTTCAAATACTGCTTACAGCACTAAACTTGAGATTTACTCTTATATCAAAATATGAACAATCTCAGTCCTAAAATTAATTTGATTTGCTTGTTCAGAATACAGATAATTGAAGACATTTAAGAAAATACAGGTGTTAAAAAGCAAATGGCTCCTTAAAATTGATTATTTCTAAAAAGGGAATAGTCTTCTAAAAGAATACGCTTGTTAGAAGTCAGCTTGTGCAGAGGTGGTTGAATCCCTATTTCTTGTTTGAAAATAATATATTTCAGAAAAATAGCTTATACTTGTATTTTTTTAACATTTGCTGTTGTCTGTAACCTTTTTCTACTGAAATCATTGTAAAAAACCAATAAGACTCATAATAGACTAGTGTTAAAGCAATTCTAAGTGCTTGTGAATATGTCAATTAACAGTGTTTATCTTTCTTGGTGGCAAACTTCTTGAGCTTTCTCTGAGGCCACTACTATTTAGAAGCTGTTATCACTGAAAATTCATGGAAGGTCTCTGCCACACTGCTGAAAACAGAAAAATTATTGTACATTACTGTACATTAACAAAATCTATTCTCATTAACACCATCAGTAACAGATCTCTGTGCCATTACACAACAAAAATATACATCCTCTTCTTTTGTAGCAGTAGATGTGACTTTACACCAGCTTCTTTATTGCTCTAGAGGGATTGACAAATACATGTTTTCCACTGAAACACACATCGAGTCTCTTGGGGAAGTCTCCTCTTTGTGCCATAAAAATGAATGTATTTTCATGGAGAAGGGGTAGCTTATTAAATGTACTTGCTACAGAGATCAAAGGCTTTCACTTGCTGAAAGATGGATGTAAAACAACTTGCAGAGGCTGTGGGATAATACTAGGGACTGCACAACTCCAGGGCTCAGCTGCTAAATACTTTCCTAAGCATCACACAGCAGACCAGGCTTTCTTCTGTGCTATCTTAGGGACTGGGATCCAGGAAAACAAGCTGGTTTTCACATAGCTGTAACCTGTAGTTAAATCTTTTATAGCCACTGATTTGTACAGCCAAACATGAGAGTAGAGCAACTGCAATTAACCAAAACCAGAGGAGAGGTAACCTAAACATATTCCAAGTCATTATTGCACAACAGACATCACAAACAGCTTCACTGAGTACCTTACTAATATATTTCTAGAACACAGTGGCAGTTAAATAGTAACAGGAGAATACCATTAGTGTTTCATAAACCTTAACAATGTGTTGGTGCTATATCATATACAAATGTTTTCTGCCTCAAATGAATTTCAGGATTAAAGGAAGATAAGGAGCCTGGTTTTCTGCCAAAGCCAAAGCCAGTCATCAAAGTCCTGCTGGGTGCCAGCCAGTCTCCAGCTGCAGCTGGGGCCAGTGAGCGTGGTAAAGACCTGCCTATATATCTCTGTAACAGCTGTGCAGGTGCAGCTGGCTCCCCTGCTCAAAGTCCCCATAGCGCTGTCAGGCACATGAAGCCAGGGGCTTCTAGGGCTCATCTGCCCAATGCCACCCAAGCACTGCGGTCCCAGGGGGGCTCCAGCAGGTGGGGACGTTACGTGGGACCAGGAGGCACCAGGGAGAGACACCCACAGTGGTGGGTTGGACCTGCACCCCTGAGCTTCTTCTGCCAGAAGCCTGGAGCCAGCATGGGGTTTGCAGCCGGGGGTGGGCAGGGGTCCTACCTCACCTGAAAAGGCATTTTCAGCAATACCTCACTCCTTCAGCTCTTACTGAACAAACTTCAGGAGTCAAGTGAGGAATGGGGCTGTAGAAGGAGCAGCCAGAGGAACTACCAGCATTTGGGGTAACTAGCATGTAGGTTTAAGATTTCTTTCTAGAAAGCATAGGCGAGATTAGAAACTCATATCTATCATAAGAAAACCTCTAGATCTCTGATACTACTGAACTTACAAACACCATGTTAGAGTAGAAAAGCAGCCCAGAACAGGTTAAAACTTTATTTTCTACCTGATTTTCTCAGAGAGGCATGAACACTGCAATTCTCCTGCCTGCTGTCCTCTGAACCAGAAAAATTGGTTAGCTTCACACAGCCCAGTCATAAACCCCTAGTTTGCCAAGTGGAAGACGAAATGTCATGTTCTGACATTGAATTTGAAAGCCAGATAAGCCAGTTGTCTTTATTCACATCATAAAGTGTGTTCTTCATTAATAAAAACAGAGAAAAGAAACTCTGAGGAAGAAACAAGCATTTATAATATGATCATGTAATGTGATGTGTGTATATAAATACACACTTATGTATCTATGTGTGTATATTAATACATCAATAAGTATATACTTATATACAAGCTAAACAGAAGTCAACATTTTTCATGCAAACTCATCTGTCAGTTCAAGAAGTAAATCAAAGTTCAGCTCCCGTCTTCATTTGGAGTAAGTGCTGTGAGCCAGGTTTGGTTCACATTTTCAAAATTTATAACACTGTGATGCTTGCCAAAAATTCTTAATTAGATCAGAGGAGCAGCAAAACTGTCAGATGCAATAGCACAGTACAACGAAGGAATAAAATATTCTGGGGTTAATTCAGTAAGTTCATTCAGCCAGTTTTGCCAGGCTACTTTTCTACAATGATCCACAGAGAGATAATGAGGATAGGGTTTTTCTCGGTAATAATAAAACTGATTCCTCAAATACATTTCATTTACAAGAACTCAGAAATCGTTTATAACTAACATAAACCACCAATCATAGCCCCCATCCCACAGTACACATAAATTGTGAACTTCACATGAACTCAATTGCTTAGAGAGCACTTTGGGTATCTCACTTGTATGAGAATTTCCTGAGAAGTGCTGCTGGCTGAGTGCTGCAGTGAGGCTGAGACTCAGTGACATCTCTAGTTGCATAAACTATCTGAGCTTTCATGTATTCAGATGAAGGCTGCAATACTTGGAATGACAGAGTAAGAGAAGATGGTATTAAACTCAAAAACTAGGCTGTAAACCATTTTTCAACTGATTCTGCCATTTATTTAGAGTGTTCACATGAAGTATGACATTCAGGATTTTTCACTTGACATAGTGTATTAACACAAGAACGTTTCTAAGAAAGTAAAACCCAATATTTTTATTAGAGACTATATTTTTTTGGTAAGAATTTTTGGTAATAATCATAGTGTTTTTCAATTGGTTATCCACCTTGTAATGGGTTCAGCGCTCTAGGGACATGTCTAGAGTGAGAGCAGGACATTTGATCCCCAGGGCATTTGACCACAGGGAAGAAATAAACCTCACATCTTTATGATGCAAGAGGCAAAGGCCAGCCTGTGCATTATTTTAAAGAGGCCCATCCAAACCAGAGCTGAGTGCCAAAAATGCAGCACAGTTATTCTGTAAATGAGCTGCCTTTTGTTAAGCCCCAGCACAGCTGGCCAGGATGGTTCTGCTAAAGTGATGCTTCACCAAATCATCTCCCAGCCACAGGAGACTGTTTTTTCTTTACAGAAGAATGAGCACTGAGATATTCCCTTTTGAAAGGAAAGAACAGAGGTGTCTTGCCATTTTATCTAAGTTTTATCTGCTGATACAACGGCTCATACTCACAACCACTACGGGGAAGTTAACAAGTAATTTAAAGTACACCCTATGTAGTTCACCTACTACTGTGGGTATTTTATCAAAAAATTTAAAGACAAAATGTTTTTTGAACACCTCCGTGTGGTTTCACCAGTTATTTGGGAAGGCATTATTCCGAAATAAAGAGCAGTGATCTTCCAGAGGTCCAAACAGACTTTTATAATTCAAAATACTTTCCTGTCAATTAGGGAATAGCACAAAAGAGATCCGTGTCACATCTGGTTCTGCTAAATTCTCCACAGTGGAAAGCAAACTTGGAGAAGTAGGGTTATGAGCAGCTGCTTCAGTAGGGATTGATGTGCAGCTGAAGAGGAGCAGAAGGAAACCTCCTTACCATGTTTCTGTGTTCAAAAGGAGCTCTGGACATACCTGAACACTCTTGGCAGTACTGCAGCTGCACACTGCTCCAGTTTATTTCTTTGTGGTGTGTCAGATACCCCCAAGCCCTCCTCTTCTTTGGAGACACAACAGAGGACCTTGTACAGCCATGGTAGAAGCAACATGTGGCTTTTCTACCTGTAGACTCTTTGAGCAACGATCTGCTTCTAGAAAACATTTAATTAAGCTGAGCCAGCACTATCAGTGAAAACGGAAAACCAAATAACAAAGGCATACAAGTACTTCCATATTACATATGAATACTCATGAGCCTATTGTTCTTTTGAGCTGAAGCGAAAAACTGCAAGAAGGTGGTCCCACAGAGAAAATACAGAATAGGGCTGTCTTATTTGACAGGATACACAATGCCCATTACACCCTTTGGCCAGCCTTGATACTCTGACCTGCTATTGCAGACGGAACAGTCTCAATCCAGGGATTTTTGGATAATTTGTTGTAAATTAGCATAATCTTTTCCTTATTGATTCTGGTATTGAAAAACAGAAAAAGACATAGACAGTTAAAAAAAAAAAAACAAAAGCAATCACCTTTCATTCCCCTTCCACAAGTTCAACTTTAGTTCAACACCACTACCTCCCCTTGCCTTGTATCTGCTGGTCTTATTTTCATCTCATTTATCTCAGTCCTTCCCAGTCTCACTGACGGGGCAATGGGAAGCACAGGAGGTCAATGTCAGTGCATAATAGGTTCTTAAACAATCCCTATTTCTCACCCTTTTCCTCCCCTCCTCCTCACTTTTTACTGCTCTCAACTCCAGTGTGTGTCACCCATTGATGACAGTCCCTCAGATGTTTCCCTGTCCCAGCATGGGTTGCCCACAGATTCAGTCTTCTCCTCCTTCCATGAATCCTCTGCAGTCATGACCCCAACAATGTCCCTTTCCTTTTGTCTTTTCTCTTTTGTCTCTCCAAAAGTGTCTCCTTACAGTCCTTCTCACACATCCCTGTTTTGTGTATACTCCTGTGTCTCCTCTCACATCTCCTTCTTACACCTTCTCACCTGTGCCCTCACACGTGTCTTTTTGCATCTTCTGCTGTGCCTCTTCAGAGGTGTCCTCTGGTGTTTCCTGCCCAGGTGAACACCCTTTCCTAAGCGTGTCCACACAGAGCTGCCACAGGCTTCCTGCCTGCCTTTAGTTTTGGTGGGCACTGGGTTTCCCCACCATTCTGAAGACATCTGAAAACATCTGCAACAGGCCCAGAGCAGTCCATGGCCTCCTCCCACACAGGGCACCCCAGCAAGTACCAGGATCAGAACAAAACCCAGGACAAAGGGAGGGGCACTCAGCATTCCGGAAAAGAGTGTGGGAAACATATTGTGCATCAGCTGTCCTCTAAAGGAGGATTGCAAATGTAGTACTAAAACCACTTATTTCTCACTCTCTCTCCCCCAGAAAGCAACAAGGGCTACGTGACACACAAGTTTTCACATCTTTGTGCCTCTGAGCGTAAACCACAATCAGTGCAGAATCACTGATTCTCCTTACAAAGATATTTGTGCTATTTGTAATAAACTCTCAGAGTCCAGAAAGCCCACCAAGGGGTGTTCAGGCTGCTCATCAGAGCTGCTGTGGCCTGCATCTACCAGGCTGGGAATAAGCTCATGCTGTGCAAATTGCTGAAGCCAGCTTGTACCCACATCATGGGAACTGGAGGAGGAAAAAAGGCTGTTTGCTCAGGGCACCTCCACCCAAAGCCTCTGAAAGATTCACTGCAAGAGACAGGAGCATTCCCTACTGTGTTTTGTGCACATGGTCAGGTTTTTGAAGTGGGGCTTCAGAGGTAGCTTTTGTGAGAAGTCACCAGAAGCTACCCCTGTATTGAACAGAGCCAGGTCCAGCTGTCCCCAAAATAAACTCACTGCTGCCCAAAGCTAAGCCCATCAGTGACACTGGTGGCATTTTGTCAATAGCATACTTCACAAAGGGTAAAACACACTGCACAGCATCTGTGGGAGATAGGAACAAGACAAAAAGTAAGAGAAACATCTCTGCAGACACCAGGTCACTGAAAAAAAGTGGGAGGAGGTGCTTCAGGCACTGGAGCCTCTGCAGCCCGTGGTGCAGACCTTGGTGAGGCAGGATGTCCCCACCACAGCCCGTGGAGGTCCAGGGGGATGCAGACTGAAGTGCCCTGAAGGAAGCTGCAGCCTGTGGAGACCCCACACTGGAGCAGGCTCTCGGCAGGAGCTGTGACCTCTGGAGAGGAGCCCACATGGGATCAGTATTTCTGGCAATACATGTAGCCCATGAGGGGCTTAGAGAGCAGCTTTTGAAGAACTGCAGTGTCCAAGAAGGAGCCACACTGCAGAAGTTCACGAAGGATTGTATACCATGGGTGGGAGCTCATGTTGGAATGGGGTTGTTGGAGTGTTGGAGAGAGAAGGAAGGAGAGGCAGATATGGTGATATGAACTGACCACTCCCCCCATTTCCATCTTCCTGCAGTGCTCTGCAGGGAGGAAGGAGATTGCGGAGTTGAGAGTGAAATTGAGCCCGGGAAGAAAGGGACCGAGGAGAAGGTGGTTTCATTTTTGTTCCTGTTTCTCACTATCTATATTTTTAACTGGCAATAAATTAAACTAACCTTCCCCAAACTGAGTCTGTTTTGCCCATGATGATAATTGGTGAGCAATTTTCCTGTCCTTATCTCAACCAAGAAGATTTCTCATCTGAATTTTCCCCCCTGTCTTGCCAAGGAGGGAGAGAGAACAGCTTGGGGGGCACCTGACTGCCAGCCAAGGCCAAACCACCACGCCCACCCACCTATTGCTATAGAGCACATTCCCACAAGAAGACAAGAAAACTCAAAATTACTCAGCTGTTTTGCAAGCAGATACCGGGCTTCAGTCACCTGCCATCTCATCCACAACCTCGTGTCTGAAATATGAACACACCTTCAGGACTGGAATATGTGGAATGACGTGGTATACATGGAGTGAGGTGGAATTCAACAGCACACCTCAACCCAAAAGCAAGAATTTCTGAAATAAAGGAGAAGCTTATTCTACAGCAATAACAGAGGAGGTGAAAGACCTGCACCAGGCAGAGCCAGGGTCACAGTCGGCCTTCGCTACAGAGGGGCCATGAAATGAAAACAGCGATCCCAAGAAGCCTTAAGTGAGGCCTTTCTACCAGGAGAGAGACCTATTACTGCCATTGCAGAAGAACCAGATCAGTCTCATCAGGAATGGGGAACACAGCCTTCATTGCCCATACTCAAGGGAAATTGAATTCGTTGCAATACACACAAAGGAAGGTTGCTAGGAAGACCAGGTGAATTGGCAGACCAATTTGCAATAAAAGCCTGAAAGGCCTCAGTAAAAGTGGCATTTAAAACCACAGCATGGATTTTTTTCTGTATGTGATTGTGGGAGATAAACAGGAGGGAATTTGGAAGGGAGGGACAGATGGACGGATGGATGGATGGATGGATGGATGGGTGGATGGATGGATGAAGGGGAATAGCAGGAAGGAAAAAGATGTTTAAAATAAGGGGTAATGCTGGCAGGAGAACAAAAAAAGATATGAAGTAGGAAGGAGAGGAAATTTTAGAAGCTTTTCTGTTTCAGGAAAGATGAAGCAGCTTTTCAGTAGTAGGAAAAAGTGCAAGAACTATATGTTGGTGTAAGATGGTTCTTCTAAATTTATGAATGGAATCACTTATCCCATACAGGACTACGGAATTGTCTTGTTTGATGACTCCCAGAAGTGTCTCCAATCATCTTCACTGATCTGCTTTTATTAAATATAACCTATATATGACTAAATTATTTGTGATGTGTTACTGAATTCCACAGTATTACAGACTCCATTGGAGTTCTTCAGTCTTAATTTAATTTTAAAAGCCCACCAAAAAGGTAGGGATTAAAAGGGTATACAAATGCGTATAAGAGAAGATGAATAATCAGATATGTGAGACAGATTTAAAGAAATGGTCATACAAAACTAAGGAGAAGTTAGTTGAAGAGAAACAAAGAATGTACAAATACTTAACAGAACACTGTAAAGAGAATAAGGATCAATTACTGTCATTAGTCAGTAAGGTTGATCAATAAATGCTAATACCTAGATTAAAATGCAGCAGGGGAAATTTATAACCAGAGGAACAGTTACATAATGAAACAACCTGCCAGTGAAGGTTACAGCATTTCTATCACTGAAGATATTCAAATCTATTTTAAGAATAATGAAATCCATGCACCAATGATTCAGGCTGATGGACTGAGATGACCCAAGAGGCATCTCTTCTACGGCAAATGATTCTATTCTTCTGCAAGTACACCGATGCTTAGTAAGAGCTGCACTTCAGTGAAATGTTTCATCTCATTTCTGCAAAGAAATAGTGTTACAATAAATATGAAGTGGAAAGATAGCTAAGTGGTTTTGCCAATTGGTGGAAAATTAATGGTATTTAGGTTATCTACATTCTGGAATGTTCTATTAATTTTTCAACTAAATATATTCATACTGTAGTTTGTCCAAGAAACAATTATTTTCAAAAGCAAATCCAGTCTTCTCTCATGTCTAGCTTTAGAACAACTTACTGTCCATATCTATCTAATATATTATGTATGTGTTTAAGAAACAGTAAAAAATCCCACTGGTGTCATGTAAGTTTGCATTCATATGTTCCATTATTTGTTTGCATGTTAAGGGTGTTGAAATGGACCTTGCATGAGGTTTTTATTTATTGGAAATGACACATCACACACTAATTCTGAATACATAGGCATTATTTCATCCCTAGCACCCCGAAGTCTAATTAAGATTATTCTGTCTTGTGCTCTTCCTTGTTGCTCTTCTGTAACAGTCGTGGTTCATCAATACCTCCACACTGTGTCTATGTGGACCCTGCACACAGAATTCATGTATTCATTAAGGAAGATACTGGAAAAGAATGTATCTACTGAAATATTTATCAAATTTCATACTTAATGGGGAACATTCAAGAAATTACTGGAAGAACTAGGCTGTGGTTTTCTGCCCATTTAACCAAAAATACACTGGTATCGATAAAAAAAAAACAACAGAAAATATAAATAAGTAATGTACTTTTTTTATTTTCTATGGACAGAGAGTTTGAAAACTGACATCAAACTATCACAGAGAAACTTTCTTAAGATGATGCCATGGTGTCCTAAAAAGGAGATCAGATCTTTTAGTCCCAATCCTGTGTTGGGAAATTAGAAGAAAAATAATCCCCTTCTAGAGGTAAAGAAGCTGGTTAAAAAAGCCTTTTTGCTGAAAAAAAATAATTGGGAAAGGAGTAGGATGCTAAAAGCAGGTTCAGCTGAAGGTGCACATTGTGGCTGTGTTATCAGTTATTTTGTGTGCATGTCTCTCTGTTGTTCATGGAATTTTTCTAGCACAGATAGAGCAACACAGAGGTTGCAGTAAACTTTCCTACTAAAAACATGATCTCTCTCCTTGCAACACAGCAAGTCCAACTGCCCTGCTCTCTGTAGGTCAGGGTAAGAGCACGAATACAAGTCAACATTTCCTTCCTTGTTTTCCTAGATGACCTTTATGTAAATCCTGCATACTAGAGTTCAACCGAGATCATCATAACCCAAGACTCAACATTTAAAAATATTGTTTATATGGGGTTTTTTTTCTGTAGAGTTATAGCCCTCCACAGATCACAGCCACTAGAGGTTGCTGTTATACTTTCCTTTACTTTCCTCATTACCCAATCAGGAAAAAAAAAGGACTCTTGACACAGTCCCGGAAAAGTGAAAAGAGACTTGAATGGATCAAGGCAGATGGCAATAAGTGCCACAAGTCCATGCCATAAAATACTTTCCTAGGAGGCACATGTTCTCATACATCAATCTTGTATGCAGCTCCTTGTGTCTGAAAAGTCAACCACTCTCAGCTGGCTGATTGTAATGTACCTGGGAAACTGTTTATGGTGTTAACAGGCTTTATACAATAGGTGAATGAGGCAGCTGCAAAAACAACAACAGCACAAAAAAATCAGTACAAAACTCTTAACCCTTTCGGTTTCTTGGAAACACAAAAATACACAAAATGAAAATATGGCCTCTATATGACTTGCAAAAGGATTCTTAAGACCTATCTGGAGTATTATCTAAGAGATATCATACCATTGCAGAATAAAAAAAAAAGTGTTGCATACAGTGGTACATATTAGTTGTCACGTATTTGATTTCAGCAAATGGTCTTAACTTGATTTTGCCACTTTGCCTAGAAAATGCCATCAGGAAATTATGAGCAGTATTAGAGAATTGTAGTTTAAGGAATGATTGCATATGTTTCTTTTAGTAAAGGATACTGTGTGCTCAATGTGTAACTTGTATGTTAGTGCTTTATCAATCCCATATTATAAAAAGAAAATGAGGATCTACCATTCTGCTTTCAAATCCTGGATGTCTTGATGTCTTTCAAAATTCACAGAGTACGTTATACTTATTCTTGTGTCAAATGTGCAGCAGAAATAATATGGTTTTCTGTGTAAACAGATTGGCAGACTGCAAGAAATTGTGAGTTTCAAAATAGTTATCTTCCATTATGCATGCAAAATTTTTTATAACTTATTTTTAAAGTTCCATTAGTATTTAGCAAAACTGCTTCTAAGTACCATTTGAAATAGTGCATTTAAGCTAATAATAGTTGAATTGCATACTGGAGAGCTGTTGCAAGGTCCACCTAAGGAAAAATGAACCATGTACTTAACAAAAGGATGTTCTCCCTCTGTGTGTCTTAATATAACCTGTACTTGTTCTTTGTCTGTTCCTCTCTTCCATCCAAGAAGTACCATCTCACTACTCAAAGGAAATTGTGAAGCAGATCTGCAATTTGATCTTCTGTCTTTCTTCCTAGTAAAGGAGTAAGGTTTGCTCATCAGCTCGTCCACTATGAGCACCTGCATCCTAACTCTCTTCTAAATCTGTTCTGTTTTTTCCAAACCAGCAGAGGAAGGCCAAATAAAGGGGAGAGGGAGTAACACTGCATCAGTTCCTGCTTAACCCTGCCATGAGAAGGTGTGTATGCAGGTACATGAGTGCATATGGATGCACACAGCTCTAAAACATGTAATGGAAAATGACAGAGAAAAAAGGGCCCTGTGGTTTAGGACATGGATTTTTGATTTTGGATATTTCCTGTGATTCTGCGGGAGGTCCTTCTTCAGCACTGCGTGTAAGAGGGGATGATTTTGGACCTGAGAAGAGAGTGTGAGATGTGGAGAGAACGGATTCTCCAGCCTGGGTGTCTCAGTACTGCACAAGTCAGGTGAAGCTGCAAGATCAAGAAGAGGCACTGAGATGTCAAAAAGATCGATCAGGTTGTCAGTGAGGAACGAAAACAGCCACATGGGACTGTGTACATGTCTTACAGGCAGTTCAGACAAGATGATGGTGTAAGTGAGCGATGAGAAACCCTAGGAAACAAAAAAGAGGTTACAAAGGTGGTGCCACTGTTGGATAATCTGCCTCAAGGCTGACATGCTTTTCAGCTTGAAGTGAAGAGGGATGTCATGATTCTTCTCATTGCTTTTAAACTTCCTCCATCATCAACCAAAAGACTCGGTCATATTGTTTAAATCAATGTCCCAGTTTTTTTATCTCTTAAAAGTTATCAGCCTGGAAATTATGTGTAGAAATAAGCCAAATCAACTTCCCGCACCTCAGGTACTTATGCTGGTACAGCCTTTTGCATATTTCAAAACCTCCAGTGTTAGAAAAATATACTCAGCAGTTACAAGCCTCTGTATTGAGTGATGAGACATACAGACATCTTTTTACTTTTTTCCTTCTTTGCAGACAGCCTAAGGGAAGGATACTGCTAGCATTAAGATCTTCCTTGAAAACAAAAAAGGATTTTTAAAATTATTCTGAGTACTTCATTTGAGATCCACATACTTGCTCACTTTTCAAGGAATTAAGTATGTGGAATCCCCTTTTTGTCCAGTTTGGGCCACAGGGGTTTTAAATCTTTCCATGTAAAGAGCAACAAAAACTTTGCTGATCCATCGAGAAACAACTATATAACTGATGTTTACTTGGGTAAGGCAAAAAATATATTACAATGGCAGTATCTACATTAGTTACACTGAACGGGAAGAGGTCTGAGGCAAAACAGCCACTTCACTTTGCTCATGAGCTCACCTACTAACAAAGTGAAGTTTTTCCTTCTTTAATCAAAGACCTCTCTAGGAAAGGAACTGACAGGCTGCTTTTCCTTGAATTTAGAGTAAAAAATAATAAGCTCTTTGGGGCAGAGTCTTCCAATAAGAATTTTGTTCTTGATTTCCTATTAAAAGGACAGTAATTAACCTCCTTAGATATACAACACAGTTTAAACCTCTAGCAACAATGACAAATTGTTACAAACAACATGTCTTCAGACTCTTCAATTTGATTTTTAAAAATGCCCTTGACAGAAAAAAAATTTATTGAGAAAATTAAAATAATTAAGCTTTCAATTAGAATACTTCAATTTAGAAACAAGAATATTCTACCCTCTTGAGAGACATTTATAGTTATTGTTTGCTTTCTAAATGCAAATTTGGTTTATGCCTGGTCTAGTGGTATGCTGTGATCAGTAAATAGTAACATATAATGTTATGCCCCAAAAACACATGACCTCACAGCACAGGGCAGTATTTTCCCTGATGGATGTATCCAGACTTACCCAAGCACTGGCCTAGCTACACATGCCAAGGACATCCCCCTTATAACCTCCTTTCCAGGGGAGTCAGCCTGGCAGGAGGGAAAAAGAGGCAAGGAGAGCACTGCATCAGCAGCACTGTCCCTCTTCTGATACCCAGGGTGGCTCAGTTACAGCTTCCTCAGGCATCTTTCTGCTGTACTCCATACAGATAATCCATCAGCACGAGGCCAGACACAGGAAAGGAGTAAAAGCTGCTGGAATAGCACCAGAAATGAGGAGTCAATCAGCACTGGTCAGCACATCAGCAAGAACTAGAAGATGACTAACCCATCTATTAGCTAATTGGGGGAGAAGAAAAACTTTATTCTTTCACTGAAAAACTGAAGAAAGCAATGAGGCAGCTTTGCAGGTGAATTCTTCTGACAAAATTCGAGGGGCAGAATGGGAGAAAGAGTATATCTAAGGAGGGAAATAGCAAGGGCTGCTCTGAAAGGTCTTGGAACAACAACAGAAAATGAACATGTGCTTGTTGTACAAGAGAGAAGCAGGTAGCAGGATACAAGCAGGGGTACACAGACCAAGGAAGAGGCAAAGAAAATGTTTTTCAACAGCATTTTGAAGAAAACAGGGCAGGATCAGGAGTCTTTGTCTCCTGTTTTTTCCCATTTTTGAGCTTGAGAGAGTCTGTTGCAATGAGAAAAATCATAAGAGAAAGAGAATGTAAAGAGAAAATCCAAACACAAGGAAAGGAATAGGTCACTGGAGAAAGTGCAGGAGTTAGACATATGAATGAAAAACTGCACCTGTAAGAAACAGAAAGAGTGAGAGTGGTAGTAAAGGAAGGAGTAAGCAGAGATGAGCTGATGGGAAGAACAAGGTAACATCACACCTTGTAGATTGCATCTTTTGATAAATCAGCATGAACCTAAACTAAGAATAAGGCAATAAAGTAACTGAAATTCTATCACAAAAATGAGTCCTTTTTCAGATCATTACTACATATAATAATGGTAGATCTCAAAATGTAATCTGCAGTGGTATGTATGATATAAAACAACTAGCAGAAAACAATTTTACCTACCAAGGAAGTTAACACAGAAAAGGACTTTTTTACGACAGATGTTTAAAGTACACAAAAGAAAAATAGTACAGCAGCAGTCAACTTGATAAGGTGCTGACTGAGATAATACTCTCTTCAAAAATAAACTGAATAAGAATCTCTCAGTATCAGGAAAATCCAAGTAAAGTCCATTTTGCTGACAAGGTTAATAGGAGAGAAATAAAGGACTGCTATATAAAAAAGAAAATACAAAAAAGACAAAATCCCAAGAATAATAGTACCTTGTGGACACTGGCCAACAGATATGTACTTCTCCTTCTCTTGCCTTTGAGGGACTCTTTAACTTCTTTTCCTCAGTACTAGAAAAATACAGATTCCTCAGTCAGGGGATTTTGCAGTGGAATCAGCAGCAGAGACACCTGCCATCTTTATGAATGCATTGCTAGAACGTTCAGCAAATAGGAGGAATAAGAGTAGGGCAGCTGCAGGAGATGTAGGGTTTTAACTGGGAGTCCTTCATCTAGCTTCTGTAGCAACAGCTGTGTCATTCTTGCAAACCCTCCCTTTCCTTCAACAGGGTGAGGGAAAAAAACAAAACAAAACGAAAAAACACCAATGGAGTGTTATAAACCTCTCATTATTTCTGTTTAAAAAATAACTTACATCCGGCACATCTGTATATTCTGTGCTATTTTTTGCTGTCTCCTACACACAACCCGTCTTGTTTTGCATCACAAGGGCCCACTGCAGGGGCTGCCTACACTGGTCTAGCATAAATAGTTGAGTTGCAGAGAGGAATGGCTATGGTGGTACATTGTTGCACATCCAATATGCATTCAGGACCGCAGCTGGCTCATGACCTTACTGAATAGAGATGTAACCCTTTAGTTAAATTTTGTTGGGTTTGTAGCAGAATTATGAAGAGGGACTTGCCAGAGGAACAGCAAGATAAACAGCTGATAAAATGGGCAAGTGCTCTCTCTTCATCCACTTTATCAAAGCAGGCACTTCATAACACAACAGGGTGTCAGAAGTCTTTTCTTCTAAGACATAATGTTTCCCTGACCTAAGGGAAGAATAATCTATTGTATGATTCAGAAATAAGTTTAAAGTGATTTTCCTTTTCATGTCTCGCAGGAAACCAAGAACATGATGACACTTTCAGGCTAATTATGAAACATTTCATTTTTGTCTTATGCAACTTTACAGAATCCTTAACAAGGATTCCCAATAATATTTTCCCACTCATGTTCTGTGCCCTCAAATTAGGCATTTGTCCTTTACTTTTCTAACTTTGTTCCCTTTCAGCTTGTTATAGAAGGAATCTACTTGTTCTCCTAGACTTTAAATGACTAAAAGAAAGATTATCTGCAAAGTAATTTTGATACGTAATGTGGATTTACTTTGGCTCTGCAGTCAATGCATTTACAGACCATACATTGAAGACTGACACTACACAATGAAAACTTTTGGGAGTAAGGATTGCTAACGTTGTCTGGTTATAGGGCTTTTCATTGGCAACACTCAGTGGCACCAGAGTATACCTACTGGAATCCATCTCATTGTGTCAAGCAGCCTCATAACCCACCCGAGACAAGGATGACTACAGGAGAGGCTGAGGTGTCATTAAAGAAATCTTCCTCTGCATGCATCAGCTCTACTTAAAGGGATTATACCAACTGTAAATAATAACAGTAATAATGCATTCCCCGTGGGTACAGTTCCCTTTCCAAATACAGGAAAAAAAAATTATATCCACAAGTACTTAAAAAATTATAGACTGCTTTGAATTTAATTTCCTATGAGTTGTTGTTAAGGCCCAATCTACCCCTGATCCCTTATCCCTGTTCTTAAAATCAGAGCCGAACACGGTTAGAAGGGAAAAAGGAGTTTTTACCTCAGTATTTATTTCAAGGATCCCTGGTGCACTCTGTCCAGGTGGAACACTCCGAACATGCACATGGAAATGCCCACCCCAAATGCACACCCACAACAGATTGGGTATAGAATTTATAGGTCTTACAAATTAGTGTATCTATCAAAGATTCCCCAATGAGTGAGGCCAAGTGAACCCCCCTCCCCGAGGAACCCTCCCCTGGACCAACCTATCTTTTAGTTTACAAAATGTGTTCCAGAGAGGACCTTGGTGGCTCAGGCCCCCAAGATGTTTAGTCTCCTAACTCAACAAGACATTACGTCTAGGAATGTAGGCTAAAAAGAAACACCAAGAATACAAAAGGCCACAAAGACATACAAAAAAGGTATAAAAGAAAAGGCAAAAAAATCATTATGGCATCACCCCCATTAAGAAGTCCTCTGGCTATGAGAGACCACACAGGAACTTCAGGAAGTGAGAACTGGGAGCTGTGTTTTCAGGGTGGGTTCCAGCAGCCCCTGCCTCATGGGGAGAGAGGAAGGCTGTTCCTCCCCATCCACACAACTGCACCTGCTTCCAGCCCTGCATCTAACATTCCACTTTATTTAGAAGTTCTTCTGGATCCTAGTTTATAGCAGCTGTAACTTGTTTAGCCAGTTTGTAAGCACCAAAAAAGCCTAAGCCACTGCCCAATCTGAAAACAAGGATGAACTATAAAGTCTTTATTAGGCCTAAGTTTATTTTCAGTGTGTCAGAACTGATTTGGTACATGCTTTTCTAGGGCTATTGTATCACTTACGGAAGGGTTGCTGAAGGAATCCCCGAACACTGAGAAAATGAAATATATGACAGTGTAATTCGTCAGCCTACCTTTGCACACTGCGGGTAACATTCTGATCAGTGAGTTGAATTTGGTGCTAAATTCAATTCACTCATTTCACTGGCACAACTACCCGCAGATAAAACAGATGCAGATAATAAGAAATGTGACTAGTTTGTCAGCAAGAGCCTCTAAAAATACTAAACACATGGATAAACTTGTGTTTGTAAGAGCTTGTTCTGCATCAGAGTTACACTGGTTTCTTTGGCTCAGGGGTATCTTTGACTACTCAGTACTGCAGCACACAAGACCCAAACAGATGGCATCAAGCATTTGAAATTAGAGGTCACCTTGAAACTGTCATTCATCGCGTGCTTCATCTAACTTAGTTTTATCCAAAGCTTTATTCTTACTCTTACCCTTCTTATTCTTAAATCAGGATGTATGACCAAGGACCATCTTATATACTTGCTGAGTAAGATCATGTACAAGCATAAAGACAAGCCCAGGAAGCCTTTATATATGCTCAAGTGTGCTAATAAGTGCTTATTGTGACTTCCAGACATTTTTTAATCTGTATTACAAGTGTGGAAACAGTTTTCATCTGCTGTGTGTAGTTACTGTTCCTCATTTAAATGGACTGAAAGTGAGATCACCAATTATTCTAATTACTCTTTAAGAACTACGAGCTACTATTTTTGACTAATAGTGCGATTATATATGTATCAAAACAAAAGAAACTATATAAGATATGGAAGCTTTTCAAGTATATTGTGTTTTTTTAAACAATTCAATTTTGGTTGCTATGGAAACACTAACCTAAATATTTCAGTGGGATTGTTAAATTTTAGCTGAGCTTTTTGGATGAACTTTGAAAAAGCTGTGGGGTCTGGGGTTTTGTTTGTTTCTAAATACTCCCTGACCTCCATATGTCTTAATCTCCTGATCTGTGATAAAAAAGTGAGCTCTTATAGCCTTACACTATCTCAAAGTCTGCAGTTCTGATATATGAAGCCTGAAATGGGAAATCTCTACAAAAAGTTTTTTTTTTTTACTTTAAATTAATTAATTAATTTTAAAATTTCTCAGAGATCTCGACATATTTTTAGCAGAACAATATTCAAATGAAGGTAAGAGTATATTCCAAGAAGTGTAGCCATACTTTTTGAATAACAGATCACAGACACATGGGTTACTCAAGTCCTGAATAATGACAATCACTTGGTGATGAGCAATATAGCTGATGAAGATATCTTCAGTTTTAAACTATGTTTTCAATGCCCATATTCTTCTCCATGGTAAGTATTTTTAAAAACGTGGCTATTTTTAAATATGTCTCTGATTTCTTAGCTGGACCTGAGTGTAAACTTTCAAAAAATGAGTCACATAAGGAATTCTTATCTATGTGGAGACATTACTTGTAGGGTCATAGGGCTTTGAAGGCCCGCAGGACGTCAACTTCTCTGTTCCTGGACTATCCTGTGTGATCTGCTATACACAGGTTGTTCCCAACATACATGTGTTGAGCCTGTGCTTGAAGGTTTTTGTCAAGAGAGAAACAACACAGTGTCCATGGGAAGGGCTGTTCTGCTGGTCCATCTTTCTTACTCCACAAAAATTTTCTGATAATGCTTTACCTGAATGCCACATGGTGTGATATAAGTCTTCTTAATCATAGAGAAGGTTTTAGGCTGGTGATGATTAGTTTTAGAAGAGCAAACCTGTTCAGAAAAGAGGTCCTGCTCAGATATTGCAACATCACAAAACCATTGTGAAATACTTCAGGCCACCACTTAGTGCACAGCAAGTGACAGGTTATCCACAGCCAAGCACACATATGTTTTATGATTGTTGAGTTCTGTTACGTGATCTGATTATACACTGATCTAAATAAACTCAAATGCCAGTAAGAAACAGAGCAACAGGTGAAGAAACCTCAGCAGCCTAATCGGTGAAAACAGAGCACTTCAAATTAGTTACTCCAAAGTCATCTGTGGAGGTTGAGGAGCCCACTCTTCACGGAGTGAAATCCTCTGAGATGGATGAAGGAGAATATCTCTCCAAAGCCATGCCATGCAACCTAAGGGGTGCCTGTCCACAGGGATTCAGAATTTATTGTGGCTTGTGGGGGAAGAGAATTTGGAGTTTGGTCAAAACTCAATATGAGATCATTTAAGGGGATTGTGGAAATGTGCAGGACTTCCTATGGGATGTTTAGAGGAAGGATCAAAGGTGAAGAAAGGGAAGAATCTGGGTTAATAAAGCAGGAACAGAAGTGGACAACGAGCATTAAAGCAGCCAATCATGTAAACAAACCTCTGGTCCATTCATTTGTTTGCCTGAGCTCTGTTCTTGGTCACAGCAGTTTATCCAATTTCCTCATTTAGTCCTATTTCTACCTTTTGTGTGCGTGCCCACCCTGCTCTTTGCCTGCATGTGTTCCTGAATGCCAGTGATTTTTGAGCCAGAGCAGCCAATGAGTAGGATGAGAAGTTACTAGCCATCAAGACCAGTGTAGATGTGCCATACTCTGTCCTGGCTGAAGTGACAGGTTCTTTCTTTAGTCCTTTTGGGTTATATTCTTGGTCTAATACACCTGGACTTCAAGTGAGTCACCTTCCTGAGGAACATTCTAATAGTCTTTCTGCTTTGAAGCCAATGGCAGTTTTGCAATTGCCTTTAGTGGAGCTAGGAGTACACCTGAACAGGATTCTGCTAAAGCAAGGGATTTGTTAATAGACGGGATAAGCACTGAAAACTCTATTCTTCATATGCCTTAGAAAGGACAAAGACCAGAAAACAATATTTCGACTTTCAGGAGGCTTGCATTGTCTTTATAGGCTGCTTGTAGTGTCTTTGCTGCAAACTGCAAGGGAAAATGTCTTTATGCTCAGAAATGACCAAAATTCTTCCTCTGTCTTGTCCCAGTGTGAAAAAAAACAGCATACAATACAGTGAGATGTAATTAATACAAAATACTGTACCTGTGGATGCAAAATTGCATTGATAATTACTGCATTTCAGCTATTTTATATTAATTTTTAGATATTAAACTAGCAAATCCCTACCAAAACATACTGTAGTCTTCAAGTATTTGTAGATCTCAGCATTAAAAGGCTATATTAACCAAAGAATCAATTTATTTTTTCACTAGAAATAAGGCTATACAATGATATCTAAGACTTTACTACAGAGTAACCTAGCAAACATTTTGTTATCCATGTGTTGATCAAAGTATATACTTTGAAAAAATGGAAAATTCTGTATTTTAGATGGAGCCAGTATAAAAGTTGCCACAAATCTGATACTGAGTATGTGACTAAAGGACAGAAAAATGCAGTAGCTAATAAGGTAAAGCTTTGTTAAAAGCATCTCCGTATGACTTCTCTCATATTTGTTTGCCTTCTGGCAACTGGTATTGGGTGAACATTTTTCAGCTTTGCTCATTCTGCTACAGAAGCACACATACTTGTTATCTAGCTATCCCTTCTTCTCTTAGACCTACATGGCCAGAACCCAATGATTTATATAAACTTATAATTATTCTATTATTTATATAAACACATAAAGATGCCCAAAGTTCTATATTCCCAGTAAGCACAATACTATCTTAACTGTTATCTCTATGCCCTGGTGTTCTTCAACATAGAGTGTAAAGCAATTTATGCCAAGCTGTTGCAGTGCATTATGGCCACTTCCACGGCCAGCAATATCATCCCCCCATAATTGGCCACTGCCATCTCCCCGCTTTTCCCCCTCGGTTTGGTTTCTCCCTCAGGAGAGATCTCTCCCCTCCCATGGTATTCCTGATTGGTTTGTACCCTTGCCC
>VZRO01008196.1:1846-45365 GCA_013397915.1 Daphoenositta chrysoptera
CATCCCATTGTGGGATGCTCCGCCCAGAGGGAGGAGACAAGCATTCCATCCTGGATATAAGGTGAGATTGCAAACACCACGGGCAGCCCTGTCTACTGGCTTCCCAGAGGACAAGAGCTACCACTGGACTTTCAGCTGGGGACCAGACTGCTGAATCACCGCTTCAACTGAGCTACTATGTTTGGACTGCTACCACCACCCCAACAGGGTGTCAGGTTGTATCTGCCTTTGTCAGTGCTTTTTCCTTGTATTATTTCACTTATTTTTAATTTTTCCTATTGAATTTTATTCTGATTTACGATCTCCCACTGGTTTGTTTTCAAACCAATACACCTCACCACCAAGAAGACCAGCTGGAGAGGATCATCGGGACACTGGTGGGATCTATGGAGTGGTGATATTTTCTACTTAACGCCTCTGCCACTCTCTTTCTGTCCCCCCACCCCTCTTCTGTTTCTCTCTCTCTCTTCCTTTTACTCTCCTTTTCTCTCTCTCTCTCATATTTACTATTAAATAAAACCCAAACTATTGATGTTGGCATATGGTCTCATTTGCACCTTAATTCAGGCACAGACATTTCTAATAACTTTAAAAAACAGACCATGACACTCTTGTGATGGATGTGAGTTGCAATGGTTTCAGTTTGACCTGGTTGGGCAGTTCATAGAACTGCAATTTGGATGAGTTGTTACTATGAATGAAGGTTTCTCTTAAGGTTATGGGCATTCCTATATGAATTTGAACCTGGATTGTCAGAAAATTAAGAGAGGCTAAAACCGGCATTCATTGCCATAAAGAAATTGTGAAGAAATCAGAAAAAGTGAGAAGGTGGTAAGTGAGAATTTCATCATGTTATCTTCTATACCATGGTTAAAGGTTTTTCACGCAGATGAAAACTGGCCACATCCACTGTGACAGCTAATGGTGATTTTTGGTTTTGAGACTTTCAAAACTTGGTCCATTTGTCTATTACAACCTCTTTCAAGCATGTAAAAACACACTCATGTATGCACCACTATAGATTTTCTGAACTAGAATAGGTGGAAGATTTATTATTAAAGTGGTGGAAGTTTCTTTGTCCTTTCAGAGATGCTGGTGTCTGATGCTCCAGGGAATCCATGGACTTCAATGGACAAAAATCAACTAATTTATGGGGGAAGACTTTTTTCCATAATGTTCCTATTCTTATAGTGCTCTCTATGAAGAAATTTCTTTTGCAGATTATGAAAGATGCAGATAATGCCTCAATCCAGATTGACCAGTCTGTGCTATTCAGACACAGTCAACTACATATTTTTAGAGTAAGATGCTGACATAGCCTGTTTCTGTTTAATTACTCATACAATTTTTACCATAGTAGAGATTGTCTCTAATTTTAATATATAGTTACCTCTTCACAGATTAGTATCAGGGAGATTGAAGGAGTGAGCCATTTTTCATTGTAATTTTGTTGTTTAGCAGAAGAACGTGAGCTTTTCAGTAATCTTTATTTAAATAGTTTGTAAGATAAAAAGAAGAAAATAAAATATTCTGTAACAGGATATTCACTATTATAAATGAAATACAAGTAAATTATTTTTCATTTTATCTGGAAAACTATTTTTAAAAACTGGTTTGCAGATGGAGATTTTGTCAAAATTCTAAGACTTGAGGAGTGGCTGGGCATCAGTCAAGTTAGTGGTGTGCAATTGGGTTTTTTGCATTGCTTCTTTTTCTTGGGTTTGGTTTTGTTTTGGGGTTTTTTCTCCTTTTTTTTTTTTTTTGGGTGTGGTTTGGTTTGTTTGTTTGTTTCCAATTATTTATTACCTCAACCCACACGTTTTTGTACTTTTTGCCCTTCTGACTCTTTTGTCCATCCTTTTGGTTAGAGTAATCAAGCCGCTCTGGTGCTTATCAACAAAATGCTTTATCAGTGGGAGTTGTGACTGCCTATAAGTATTGTATTTAGAAGGTCACTGATCTCCCAAACCAAGAAAACAACAAGGTTGGACATAGTGAAGAGATATCTTAGGTTGACTCTGGCTATGATTGAAGGTAATAAATATTAGGGATTGCTCTTTACATGGGCAGTGTAGGAATCACTACTCTCTGGAACACATTGATGGATATCTTTAAAACTGGTAATTTTATCAAAAAGGATTGCTCTTACAAAATGTGAAGATCTTGGCTAAATTATGTCAATGGAAGACTACTGACTGGGTTTTGTGGCTGTTCAGACAATAAGAAAGCTAATTTGGGTATAAAAACTGATACCTTAGAGGGTGTTTTTCCAAACTTAGCAATTCTGATTCTATGATAAACAGGAACTGTTGTCTTGTTGTAAGCTTAATAATCACAAAAGTTTGCATCCTTAATAGAATGCAATATTTTTTAAAATATAATTTTATATTTCAGTATAGAATTGCATATGTAGATTTAATGCAGTATCTTCTTCATATATTGGAAAGGTCTGTTTCCTTTTCAATGAATATAAGTCAACTTACACCAAAAATACAGCAAAGGTGAAAAATTTGAGGTTTATATGTATAAAGAGGTCCTATTTTCAAAACAGTGCATAACTCAAAAACAATCTAGCTTTCTGGCCAGAAAAGAAAGAAGATAATTTTTTCATGTTTCATTTGATTTTACTATAAGCTAACCAACTGGTACCTTTATACCAAACCTATTCATCAGTCAATTTCCTTCCTTGCTAAAAGACAAAAACATGATACAAAAAAAAAATCAACGTGGAAAAATGGGCTCTTTTTGTTAACCAATAAATGGAGTCAAAGGAAGCATGGCTGTGAGGGGAGTTCCAATTACTGTACTACTGTACTACCTACAACACCTATTAATTTTAAAACAGAATTTTTAATATCTGGTCCATACCTCTGCCAATTTGCAGACTTCTGATGTAGCAGAATGGGCAGGAAAGCTGAAAGATGGAAACATCATTACAGTTTCGACAACATTAGAGTGGGTGAGAGACAGCCAAGTAAGAATACAGATGCCATAGAAACTTAATCCTCAACAATATTTGAAATTGAACAAAGCCCTGAGCAGCTTCATTAACTTTGAGGCCAGTGCTGCTATTAGTGGCAGCCAGGCTTGATTAACGCTGGAGCTGTTCTTCCACCTCTTCTTGATTCTGACCAAAGCTGCTTGCAAGCACATTGAACACAGCAGGGCGATCTGTAGTAAGTTTGTTTGTAAAAATACAAAATTTGAGATGAATTAAAATGGGTTTTAAAATCAAGATTAAAATACTGATCAGAAACTAAAATAGTCACAAAGGTTTGGTTTTTCTTTTTGTCCACGAAGGCTACAAGTCCAAGTGTTTTATTCAGTCAATGGTCAATTATTTAGATAAAAACATTAGTTCTGTTTAGTTCTGAAGTAAGAATAACAATCATTTTCTGTCTCTTTGCTGAAACTGATACATAAGGCAAATTGCAGGTAGAAAACATGGGATTTCTGTTCATGCACTTACTATGCCACGTATCCAGTCAGCTGAGGATGGTTGCTTTTGGCTGGCAGGTCTGACTCTGTGCTGTAACCTGACTACATCCCATTGTCTATAAAATGATCTAATCTTTGCTGCTATGGCTTTGTCAGAGTGGAGAAATCTGGGTAGATCTCTTACTACCAGCCAGCTTTAGTGCCAAGAGGGGGAAACATGTCTGAGGCAGCACATCTGGGACAGGAGTTGAGCAGCGAGAGCTAAATGAGGAACCAGGACAGTCACACCAAACTCTGCCTCTTGCAAGTAATTCTCTGTATGAGAAATCACTGCCTCACTTCAGTAGAAACCGCTCTTGTTTACTTAGTTTAGTAATTCTTATTTCATCCTGAAATTCAGTGTAATGTAAAAGACTGAATCCTCCAGTTAAAACACTGTCTTTTGATTTAATTTTAATTACAGGAGTTGAAAGAGCTTTCTAAGGTGTCAAAGTGTCCCAGAGTTGAAGAAAAGCATTGCTCTTTGGAAATAAAATTTCTTCATGACAAATGGTATGAAGTGAAGCAGTATTGGCCACAGCACAACACCCATTTGGAAGAAATGGGCATGTTCAAAGGAAGACATGCTCTGTGCCAGGGAATTTATCTCACCACTTCCCCTCAGGTAGCATTTTGTGGTGCCAAGTGCTAGGAGAAAACAAAAAAAAAGAGTGCTGAATACTAAGAAATAATGTTTGGAATATATTTTTATGCCTTGCTGTGTGTCACATAGATTATTTTATCCCCAAACTATAATTAAAAATTCATAGACATCTATTATATTTAATCCTTTTTTACTTGCAGAAGGAAATAAATAATTTTAACTCCTACTGTTTTAAAATCATATTCTAACAAGCAACGTTGTTTTAGAAGTCAGATGACAGAGGAGTCATTCTTTAAATGCAGAGGAGTCATTCTTTAAAAAGTATAATAAAATAACCTTGGGAAAGCTCTCATTTGCCTGAAAGAGAGTCCTGGTGTGTTCTGGCAAGAAGATGCTGGCTGCACCACTGTGTTGTGTTCCACAAATTTCTAACACCTTGTTAGAAACTCTGTCCTCTCTTACTTTCCTCCCAGAAGAACACCTGTCCAACCTGTCTTTTGTCTCTTATTGTTCATTTTACAATTTTAAGATATCAACACTCATAATTAGATTGAGGGTGCTGAATTTTTTAACAGATTGAAAAAAATATGAGGAAGAACTCATTCTGATTAGACATAACCATTATTTGTAATATGCAATATATGATCTCAGCTAATTACACTATGGGAATTATCATGCTTCTTGCTATTGCAATTAAAAAATCATTTGATAACTCCTCTTTACATAGGCTGTTGAGGTTTTCACACTCGTTTCTCCTAATTAGTCTATTTAAGTATGGGATAAGATTTACTAGCTGAATGCAAAAATCCTTTGACTCCAAAAGAATTAATAGTACTTTAACCAACAGTTTATAACGTTCCAACAGTTTCAGGTCCTAAGACACATATGACAATTAGATGTCCCTCATCTGATTCCCTTCATCTGAGTTGCCTTGTGTTGGAGGTTAGGGCTTTTTCTTTTGTTTTCTTTCTCTTCGGGAATTTTCTCTCATTTTGTTGCTAAGAAACCAGAACGACCTGTACTTCAGAGACAAAAGAGGTTGCCAAGCTCAGGGGAGGAGGGCACCTGGCTGCCCTTCTCTTATCTGAGGGTTTCTCTTGGAGGGACAGAGATACTGCGAGAATTGGGCTGGGAAAAAAGGCGGCTGGGGCAGCTTCTATCCCTCTTGCTTTCTCGGTATTTGGGGGGAAGGAGGCTGCGGTCGCTGTAGGAAAAATTCTACACCGCTCCGGGTTTCCTTCTCCTGGTGCTTTTTTCCTTCCATGAGTGGAGTGGCTGTAGCTCTGGGACCTTATTAACACCCTACCTTACCAAGCAGAGGACCCTTCGCCATCTGTTCAAGTGCCTCAGGGGAAATCCCAGGATCCCCGAGCCCTTTTCCCCTCCCAGGGAGCCTCTCCCGGCTGTGTTGAGGAGCCGGGCGGCCACTGCCCAGTCCCTGCTGGTTTTCTGCCACTGCTCTGAGGTTTCTTTGCTACGCTGTAGCCCTTCACCCCCTACCTGTGGGGATGCCCCGCGGGCCCAGCTGCAGCTGAGGAGTTTCTGCTGCCTCTTGCTTGCTACCTTGGGTGGGGTCGTTTCTGCCGCTTCAGCTTGCTGCTTCCGAGGTTCCTGCTGGGGCACCTAGACTGACTACCCTGAGGGTTTGTAAAGCAAGCCCCGTTTCCATCCCTTCTGCGGCCTGTGCCGCCATTGCCCCATGAGGGAGATGTGGCCGAGCTCGCGCCACAGCGCCCCCTGCAGGCGCGGGGGAATGACCGCACGGGCCCTGCCCGGCCCGGAGCCAACAGCGCCCCTGCGGGCTGTGACCGGAACTGCACCGCGGGGAAGGTGCCTGGCAGCCGAGAGGAGGCTGCGGCTGCGTTTCTGCTTCTGTTTGTTGTCGCTGCCATTGTCGTTGTTCGTTTGCATTGTTATCCATATCCATACTAGTAAAGGACTGTTATTCCTTTTCCCATCTCTTTGTCTGAAAGCCCCGTAATTTCAAAGGTATAATAATCCGGAGGGAAGGGGGTCATATTGTCCATTGCAAGGGAGGTTCCCAGCTCCCTTGGCAGACACCTGTCATTCAAACCAAGACACCTTCAATATTGCCTAAGGAGATTTTATTCCAACAATTATCTCAAATCTTATATCCAACAATTATCTCAAATCTTATTAGCATGACTGAAATTACATCCCAGGTTAGAGTGGTGTTTGAGTAGATTGCTTTTCATCCATGAAGTGTGTTTTTAGGGTTAGGTTGTCCATAAATGGGTTACTCTGTGAATAAAGGCAAAGGACTGGGATAACAGAACTGGACAGTGAGGTCAGAACAGCAGTTGAGCAGAAAGCATGAACAGAAATTTCAAATGTGGTTTCACCAGTTACCAATCTCCTAACTGGTCACTCTATTGAAGAGTGACTGACTCTATGGGTCTGTCCCTAGAAAGCTGGTTTTTGCAGGTGAATAGCTGTAGGGTCTGCTTTGAATAAATGCTTCTGAAAGAAGGTAAATTTAGAGCAATTTTTGAAATTGGGCTGAGTAGATATACACCTAATGAGCTTTAGCCTAGTTCATTGATGCAAGATTTGCTTTAAATACTGATTATCATACAGCACGACCAGGCTACGTGCCTACCTAGAGCTTGAGTCCTGCTCTTGACAGCTCAAAATACAGAGTACTGTGACTAGTACTGATATACCTATCAATCCAAGCACTATGAGGAAACTTAAGTTTTGGCTAACTAGAGACTTTTAAATAGTGAGCAAGTTATGTCTGATATAAATGTGAACTTGGGTCAAATGATCCATGTGGACACGTACTAAGCCCAAATGAAAGAAAATGGCTGTGAAGCAAATCTGTCAGGAAATTGCCAGCTTTAATCACCAGAGGAGCAAGATGCTGGAAAACTCATTGTGAAGTGTGAAACATACGAACTTACAAAACAGAATTAGTTTTATTATAGTATTGCAATTCTTATATTTTACTTTGTTTCAAGTATTAAGCTGTTCTTACCTCATCCTATGAGTTTTACCTTTTTATTCCCCCTGATTCTCCTCTCCATCCCACCATAGGAGGAATGGGGAAGGAAGTTGTTTTTCCATCATAAAATAAATCCTAAAACAAATGTAAAAGGTATGGTTGTAACAGCCATGTATGTCAACATTGTTTCTCATTGAAGCTGGCAAACTTAAAATTGTTTCTCATTAAAGGTAGCATGACAGCCCTGTCACAAGCGAAACCTCAACATGCTGCCTCTGGCTCAAGTTTTTTAAAACCCATTGCAAACATTTCTTTGAAAAATTCAGGAATGCAGTTTTGACTGTGAGGATCAGGAGGCCATGGCACAGGTTGCCCATAGAAGCTGTGGATTCCCCATCCCTGGAAGTGTTCAAGACCCAGCTGGATGGGCGTTTGAGCAATGTGGTATAGTGGAAGGTGTCTCTGCCCACAGCAATGGGCTTAGTATAGATGATCTGCATAATGTGATGGGGTGTTGCCCCTAGTCCCACTAAATACTGAAATTTAGCCTTGTAGTGGTCAAGAAAAATGCACAGTTGAATAAAGAGTTTCACATATAAAACCAGGTTTATTTGTGAGTTTAACTGGATTAATAGTTCAGCAGTTCAGAGCTGCACCTGATGCATCACTACAACTGTGTGCATGCCAAAAAACCGTCCTAATTCTTGGGAATGAAATAAATGTGCCAGTGCAGGGGGGCTGAGGTGAAACCAAAGAGCTTTTCCTGGATGATAATTTAATATATTTGTTTGGCCTTCATGTTTTTATATGTATCCCATGTTGCCTTGCATGTGAAAACAACCTGAAATAATTTCGCATACAATGAATTGCAGAAATGGTACGGTATGCTCTTTCTTTACAGTCTTATTCTCATGGTTCTCCTCCTTCAGTTAACTTCCCCGACAGTCTGCTCCAGGATCGGCCAACGCCTGCAGTACCTCCCCATGCCAAACACTGCTGGGATGTACTGCCAGGAGACTGTAAAAGTTATTGCATGCACTAAGATTTACATTTTTTTTACTATCTCACAATGATTCCTCCTGAAAAATGCTCCCTGCCATGAGAAAACCCTTTCCTGATGTTTGGAAATTCCTCATTTAGAATCAAAGAATCATGGAATCATTCAAATTGGAAAAGACCACCAAGATCATTGAGTCCAGTCTTTGACCAAACATCACCATGTCAGTTAAACCACAGCACCAAGTGCCACATCTAGTTATTTCATAAACACCTCCAGGTATGGTGACTGAGGTGTTCATAGAAAAAATGGATCCCTACCTTAAGTAACTGAGAAGAAGAGGTTTCATGCCATATATTTTTCTTTTCCTTTTTTTTTTTTTAAGTGAGCAGTCCAATAATTAGCTCTACCTAAAACACTTTGTCCTCTTAAGCATCCAAAAAGATATTCACCTGGGGAATAAAAGTGGGGAGAAAGAATGTAAACTGGGTAAACCACCAATTCCATCTTTAAATTTCCAGTCATTTCCTTCTACCAGCTGGTCACTGAGACGGTGGACCCTGTCGAACCTGGGCAGGGGCTGAGCAGAGCCAGAGCTGCTGATTCCTGGTCTCACAGTGGCACCAGGTGGCTGCGCATCCTCAGCGCAGCTGCGAACACCAGCATTGAGCTTGGGATGCGGGACAGTTCCAGACCCGGCTGTTGATATGGCTTCTCCATACCATCCAGTTCAGGAAAACACGGTGTGAGCACTCTTTGATTTACGAAGGACATTAAGTTGGTGCCCAGCTTTAACATTGTATTTAAAACAATTCTCTTGCACGTCCTAACAGGGTGGGGGATTCTCTCTTGCAAGGCTTCTTGTGAATGGCCTCCACAGTGCCATCAGGTCCCAGGGCAAGTGCTGCTGAAGCATTGGCTCCTGCATTCTCGAGGCTCAGGAAGGTGCCTGAGTCACCTTGCTGCAACCCAAGCATCAGCTCCATCAGGAGAGTTCTATGTCAAATGGTTGTCAACCAGAGCTTGCAGGATCACCTGGAGGGCAGCCCTGTTAGATGGCAGGGTCTCCATAGATTCAAAACATGCCAGGCTGAATTCTACAATATCTGGAACTAGAGGGTGGTCTTCTCCATGACAAGGTATGGGCTGGTATAGAGGGTTCCTGGAAGACTGGGACCCTGATCTTTCCTCAGCTCCTACTCGGGACAGTGGAGGAAGGACAGCATGTCCTCCAGCAGCTGCTCCCTCATGCAGTTACAAAGCAGCTCCTGGAGAGGAGGAATACAGGTAGCTTTCCTTGAGTGTTCAGCTGCAGTTGGAAGGAGAGCCCACAGCAAGGGGGCACCAGCAGGTGCACCAGCAGGTGGTAGACAGAGACAGCATAATCCTTACAAGGACAATGTCTTTCCTGTTGTAAGGGGCCCAAAGCAACCCAGGATTTGAGCTGCAGCCTCACCAGTGCCCTGTACAGAAGGACAACCACTTCCTTGGTTCTACTCTTAACACTATTTCTGATACAGGCCCGTGGCCTTAGGACACGAAAGAAGCACTCTGAAACTGAGTTTTTTACAGGTCGCAGGCCAGAAGGAAAAGACCCTAGTTGTTTATTCTTTTCATATTTATATGTTTCTAGGAACAACCATGGATTGGAGGACAAGGTTACCACCTCCTCCATCTTCATTGGTCAACAGAACAGTCCTTCAAACATTCTCCACCCAGGAGAAAAGAATGTAAACTAAGGGTACAGTTAACTAAACATTGCTATGTTTATAGAAATGTCCTGGGTTGCAGTGTATTCTATTGCCATCTACATGAACTGTTGACACCAGGTGGGTGGTGTTGCTTGCCTCCACCCTCTGGACTATCTGCTGTTAATGGGTTTTGCCACATGACTCACACATAACCTATTCCGGACAATATTGTGTTAATGGCCAATCAAGGCCTTACCACATGACTGGCAACACTGCATCATCCCATTGTGGGATGCTCCGCCCAGAGGGAGGAGACAAGCATTCCATCCTGGATATAAGGTGAGATTGCAAACACCACAGGCAGCCCTGTCTACTGGCTTCCCAGAGGGCAAGAGCTACCACTGGACTTTCAGCTGGAGACCAGACTGCTGAATCACCACTTCAACTGAGCTACTACGTTTGGACTGCTACCACCACCCCAACAGGGTGTCAGGTTGTATCTGACTTTGTCAGTGCTTTTCCTTGTATTATTTCACTTATTTTTAATTTTTCCTATTGAATTTTATTCTGATTTACGATCTCCCACTGGTTTGTTTTCAAACCAATACAAGAAAGTATGTGACAAACTTCATCACAGAATGAACACATAGAAACTGCAAGAGACAGGGCAACATAGGCCTGCATGCCATTGGCCTTTCTGGCCACCTGAGCACATGCTGGCTCATGTTCTGCTGGCTGTCAACCAGCACCCCAGGTCCTTTTCCACTGGACAGTTTTCCTGACATATTTCTCCACAACTGGAGCATTTCCTAGGGCTGCTATGAGTTGTGGCTGAGTGCCTGATACAGTAGGCAGGGGAACCAAACTTGTTTAGATCTTTATGTCAGTGGTGGCCAGAATGCTGACAGGACATTTTATGGATTCTGGTCTTCAACATGCTTAGAACATCATGGGTGGCTCAGTAGCTGATAGGGCAGGTACAGGAACCTCACATATGCGTATATTTGTGATGTCACTTGTGGCACAGTTCCTCATAGTGCATACATGGGAGCCTTGCTTGTGCCAGTGTTTATGTCACTGGTGGATGAAATGTTAATCAGGTACTGAATAGAATGGTAGCTGGTCATGCTGGTGCTTGATGATATCACACTTGGCAGAGGAACTGATGGAGAAGGTGTGGGAACTTGGTTTGGACAGCTGCATTTCACTTCTTGTCATACTTCATTTTGCAAAACCTCACGTCCTCATAGTGTACCTGCAAACTGGAAAACCCCATCTCATATACAAGGGAGTGAAGGTGCCTTGAAAAATAATTTGAAAAGTGGTTTTGAAATCCAAAAATGCAAGATAACCAAAGTACAGGACAAGATAGCAGCACTAAAATGAAATATGCCTTGCCTGATTAGCAGCCAACTACTTCATTCTAAAAACATCACCATCAGGACAAGCCCAATCTGAGTTGTCCCCAAATGGCAGCTGGACTGTGTGCCAGCTCCAGTCTTCCCTTGCGCTGGGATACCTCTTGAGTTTAGAAACACTTTAACTGAGATGAAGAGATTCTTCCTTATCCAAGGCAGAAAGATCCTTTACCTGTGACAAATCCTCAGTAAGTGACTGATAGCATGCTGAATAACTACTATGAAAAATTACTAATCCATTTAGCTACTCTAAACTATAATAAACTTTGTATGGATAATTTCATCAGGCATAAATCATTGTCCAAGTCTGAGACTGATTGCACGTAGCTGCACCAAGGATCCATAACGAGTTTAAAAAGCAAGAAGATCCACTGTCAGCAAGAGGATCCCTTCTGTCTCAGAGGGAGTTTACTCCTTACTCTTTCTCTCTATGGTCTCTATGTGAATCATTCTAACTCAATTCTAGTGACTGATTTTCAAAGTTCCATACATTCTTATTTGTGTAGATAAACAACTTAAAAATCAGACACGTGCTTTGTCAACGCTTGCTGAATTCCCCCATTTCACTCCAGTTCATTATTTTTCATGCTGCTCACTCCAGGAATTTTAAAACTTCGTCTTCACATTGTCTCAAGGTGTTCCTCTCTGCTTCTGTACTATGATCCTATTTTGGGATGGCCATCTTTGACTATGCTCCTGGATAGCATAGCCCATCTGCAGCCCACCTTTGACTATGCTCCTGGATTGAGCCAGAACCAGCCTGGACACAGAGGAAAGCCATTCTTCAATACAGCACATGATACTTTCCTAATGCTGAGGTAAATTTAATAATCTTAAAGCCTCTTTTATTTGTAACATTTGGCCCTGCTTTTCTTCTTCCTCAGCAGACTTCTCTGCAGACTCAGATGAATCAATGAGTTTTTAATATATTTTTTGACATGAAATCCTTTAAGAATGATAAATCTACATTTCCAGATAGAAGAATTAGGTATTTGTAGCGCTAATTAACCATTGCAGCATTGCCTACATTAGAAGCATCAGAAACCATTACAAAAAATCTAAAAAATGAAAAGTAACTGGAAGGCCACACCCAGCAAGAACAAGAGCTGACATTCAGATGTGTGAGATATGGCAGATCTCAGCTTGTTCCTGCTGCTGTTCTATGTTTAGAAAATAAAGGAAAACTACAGACATAAATGAATTTCCTGGATTCTCCTATTCTCACTGGGTAATTTCACAATAAGTATAAAGTCAGCAGCTGCCACACATTTAATGTTGATGTCAGATAGTGGAATAAAGACATTTGTTTTATGTTATTTCTAAGCAGAAGTCTGTTTAAACTGTCAGCTCTTCATCTCAATTTTCTTCCTAAACACATTTTTCTTTCTTTTTTTCTTATCTTTTAGTGCCTGCTAGAAGGCAGATATAAAGAGGCCATATACCTATCCCTATCACTGCTTAAGTTTTTTATCAGTATGTTGAGTAAAGAATGTTTTGCCTGATCCCCTAGGAAAATCCTAGTTTATTTTTGCATGTCTTATCCACGCCTTACACTTCCAAAATGTACACACAACTTTATTGCAGTGTTTTCTTGCACACCAGTAAAGCTATTTGAGAAAAGTGACTGAAAAAGGGTCTCTTAGATTTTTTTACTGTGAACACAAAGCAGAAGTCTTCAGAACAAATGGACTTAAATCTTTAAGGCTAAACAAAAGATATTTTGAGAGCCGAAAAGAGCTGAAAAGAGTCATGTGAGATGAAAACACAAATGGGAAAAACAGGTAATATATGTTAGACACACACCATGTAATTTGTCAGGAACTGTAAGATTGATACACTAAGTCTATAAATAGTAAACCTACCATCTCTCAGGACAGGTCTTCTAAGTGGAAAATCAGGGTAGACATGTTTTCCAAACTAGTCTTCAGAACACTAACTGGGATTTGCATCACATCCCTTATTGACAGCTCAAAGAAGTATTACCAGTGAGGCTTTATTTCTACATTTCATCTATTAGCCTTAGATCTGTGCAAAAGACTTAAGTCCTCAGTTTCAACTGATTCCATCCCTATTTTTCCCTATTGTGCATTAGCTGCATTTCTCATTAGTTTGCCAACTTTTCTAGCTTAACCCTTTCTCTTACCTCATAAACCTTTCCTTAAAATGGCACTTCGGATTTTTTCTTGAAGTAAGTCCCCCATTTTTATTTTTTATTTCTAATATTCTAGTAATCAACATTGAGCAGAGTGTTCCAGACAAGAAGGTGGCTCAAAAAGTGATCTTGTATGGCATGCTCTTTGCTTTATTTTGTGGCTTAAATGACCATAATATTGTATTGGATGTTCTTAGTAACACAATTGTTTTGCCAAACCTATAGCTTTCATGTATGTGAAATATTAAAAATTACTTGGGCCTCTTCCTTCTGCAGTAAATTATGCCTGCTTTGCAGCAATGCTGAATCACATGTTTAAAAGCCTTCTATTTGATGCCTGTGACATGAAAAGTGATTTTGGTTATAAGTACTAGGAAATATGATTGGAAATATGATTGGACATAAATAATTCAGTCTTGGAAAATAATTTCTCACATGATGCCTATTAGCTGAAGTCATGTTTTGCAGCTTCACCTCCTCTTAGGTTCCTCACTCTGTTTCAAACTCATCCTAAAATACAGTGGGTTTTATTTTTTTTAGTTGAAACTGCCAATATATAATTTGAGGTTTATGTTCCTTCGAGGTCCCTTTGTGGTATTCCTCTTTTTAAAATCTCACAACTCTTCCTGGCTTAATAAAAATCTGCACATTTCCTCAATGTGGTGTTTGTTCCCCTTTCTGGAAACCTAATGAAGTTATTGAATAAGATCATACCTTTTGCTGATGACGAGTGTTCCACAGCTTGCCTATCTGCAGAAGTTAGTGTGCTGTAAACATAGGTGTGAATTAACGTCATAATTGTTTTATATCCTTCCCTAGACAGATGTCATTGATGCAAAATAAGGACATGTTATGCTGATTTCTAAGTCAGGGTTTGGCTGTTATTCTGAACATATCCTTCCTTACCTGCTCCACAGTTTGTAGCTGAACACAATGCCTGCAGACCGGTTTTTACAGGATATTTTTAGAAGAAACAATTGAGAATTGTAGGATTACTTCAACTTGATGCCTACACCTCTAGCATGCATAGGAAATAATGGAGACAAAATGAGATGAGTGTCTCAGAAATTGAGTCACCACCCTGCCTGATGTTCTCTGGTGTTTATGGGTCAGGTTGAACTGCTGGAGGGAACCAACAGGATATTGTTTTACATTATGTTCAATGAAGAGAGAGAAATCAACTTTAAATATGCATAAAGATACTGAAGAAATAATTTTTGAATTTTAGATTGGAATCTTTACAGTTTGTCTGAACATATTTTATATGTAAAATGATGGAAAAGTTAAAAATGTGTCTTAAATATGAAAGTTGGATAGCCTGCATATTCAAACATCAGGTCACTGCAGGTTCATAAAAACACTCGGTGTGCTACCTTGACCACTGACTTCACAGTGTAGGTAATGGTGGTATTGTAAATTCTGCATCCTAGCCATTGTGAGCAGGCTTGGCTAAGAAACTAAAAATATTCTGCTATTTGAGTGGAACTCCAAACGGCTGGAAGAGGAAGGGTTCCAGTGTCAATTCCACTGGTGGAAGACCTGGCTATTTGATACCTTTAGGTCAAACCTAACCACAGTCAATGTTTGCATCACTGGTGACTCTGTCTCACAGCAGAATTTTCCATTATCTAACACTGGTCTCTGTGATCCCATGATGGGCTCTTCCAAATAAATGAAACTGGCAGAATCAGAATCAGACCACTGAAATAAGTCTCAGTCTGTGGGAGGACAACATAAAACTTCCCCCAGTTAAAAGTATATTTAAGCAATTGGATTGCTTATTTATTACATGTTTCTTTTGGGGCAATCCCAGTTTAGAGACACTGTTCACAGTAAATGTGGGACTGTGAGTGAGACTTCAAAAAAAAGACTAATCTCATCCTACAGCCAGTGCTTCTCACCTACTCAAGTGAGACCCATTGGTCTTAGTGTCCTTCACTCTCAGAGTTGCTCATTCATCTTATGAGTAGTATTGAATCTTTCTGTGGTCTGAGGTTTGGAGGAATTTCAAACGAAGGAAATGTGTGTGACCAAAGCCGTTCAGCAAATTTGATCCAAATACGTGAATATTTTCCATCAGCCTGAACCAACAAATTGTACAGAGCACTGAAAGGCTAGTAGGGAGAAACAAAAAAGTTAGTTTCTTGTCAAGCCACAACTCTTCTGAACTAAAAAGACAAGTAAGTATCGCTTGCTGGTACATGACAGTATTATTTTCTCAATTTATTAGGCTGACAGCAACCACAGTCTGACAGTAGGTTGCTCTCTCAAAAAGTTCTGTAGTGAAAGCCCTTGGAGACTATATACCAGGAAAGGTCACGACACAAAACAATGCACACTTCCACAGTGCAGCAACATAGAACCTTTCCCCTAGAAATACACTTCAATAGGAAACACAGAGGATTTTTACTGGGTTTTGTGTAGCAATATCACACCAGTAGCTTGAAAAATATAAAATAATTGCCTATATTACTGTCTGTTGAATGAAAATTCTACCAAACCCAATGCATGGTTTTTGATACTTGTAAGAGTACTAACTTTTGTCACTTCTGAGATTTCTTTTCCAGTTGAAAAAAAGGTAAAATATTAGCAGAGTAAAATATTAACAGTAGCTACTGAAGCAAACACAATAAGCTTGTATAAAAGTATTCTTAAAACCAAATATAAAGTCTTCCGTGGGGGTGGTTAACCACTTGCTTTGGCTGCTGTGTAGGAGCTCATTTAAGCAGAGAAGATTAAAAAAAGAGCTGCATGCAGCTAGAGATGACTCTTGCTGGGGATTTCTTGACACTGTATACTGGAGAATGACATTGTCAGTTGTTTGTTATGCATATATAAAATACCCCACATTTCCTACAATTGTGGATTGTTTATTTTTCTGGAGTATAATTTTGGTTTTATTATGTCCAATGGCAATTCAGTTCCACTTAGGACTTGTACAAGTTTCAGCAGAAAGATAATATTCAAATAGCAGATCACCCACATAGAAGTAAAACCCATAAATCTTTGTGTTATTTGCAAGAGACATTGTTCCAGTCATTACTTCTCTAAAATGCCCTTTGTATTTGCATCACATTGAAACAAAACACCAGAACTTAGAATACTAAGCATAAATATCTTCAGTATCTTTACTGTTCCTTTCATATAAATGAATTTCCTCTTCGTGCTAGAAACTTAATTGAGGACTGCAAATGGCATTCCTTTTCAGGCAAAACCATAACATTATGTTTATTTTGAAGGCAGCCTATGGTGGTTGTAGAGTTTTCAGTCCAGACATGCAAACAAAATTTAAATGGTCTGGTTACTCTAAAAAGAATACACTCAAGTCCTATGAAAGGCCGTTAAAAAATGGGTGAAATAAATGCTCCTTGGTGAACTAAAACCTGGCCTTTGAGAGGAGAAATCTGTGTGCTAATGCAAAGTCTGAATATCTGTGAAATGACAAATCAAAACCCAAACTGGGAGTTAAATCCCAGTAAAGAAAGGGCAGTCTGTTACCATTATTTCTTAAGAGAATATTTTAAGGAAAGGGAGTTTGAATATCAGTAGGTATGAAACTGAGAGAGCTTTTGCTTCTGTTTGCTTTCTGTTTTGCTTCTAAGGTTTAGATAGAGTCTAAGCAAGATCATTACTGAGTGTCATTTTCAGCATACTCTTTGAGAAGACATCTTCAAAGGCTTGAAAACAATTCCCCATTTAGGAATTTTAAGAAAACTTTTTCTTTTGAAGTAAGTATATTACCTGAAGGAGGGATATAAAGTTTTGATTGGTAATATACGTAACCCTTCAGTTTAATACAGAAATGATGTAAAATTGCTGTCCATTCAAACTTACAAGCTATTTTTAATTTAAATGGTATAATTCATCATTCTGTGACCTTCTACTGCCTTTGTGGATGCTCAAGTCCATTTAGATACATGTTCTTTGGGGAGAAAAAAATAAAGAAATTGTTATTCCAGGCACACTTCCAACAACCATGGTCTATAAGTAAACAATTAAAGGCATATCAAGGTTCCACCACAAGCATCCTAACAAACTGCATGCCCATTGCAAAATGGCTAACTATGAACTAAAACCACACAAACTAACAATTTTTGAACCTTAATACCAGGGCAGTTGTGCCAACTCCTTACGTAAGTCCAAGACCACCTGCCTTCTCAAATAAAAGACTACAAATTGTTATTGCCACCTGATCTCCTCATTGAATACCATGTGTGCAGCAGGTGTGTTACAGCTCGTGATAGAATGCACCATGCCAGGCACATCAGGTTTGTATTCTTCTAAATCTGAACAATATGAACACAGAAATTCCCAAAGCAACCTCCACCAATCTGGTCTGAGACAAAACCAACAGAGCCAAAAACACTGCAATACCACACAAGAGATTATGTGTTATTTAACAGAATTAAACAGAGGACACACTGACTTTTTCAATAAAGGATGTACAAGAGGCTTCTCTGTAATCATTCCCACCTTTAAATAAGGTCATGAATAATAAGAAATGTCACTGGGAATAAAGAAGATGGCTACAGGCTGGCTTTAACACTGCTCCACTCAACATATTACTGAGAATTGCAGAACAGCTCCTTCTGCAGGGGACCTCAAAAGATCACCTGGTCCAACCTAAAAGGGAACCTCGATGAGATTGTCTAGCACCCTGTCCACATCTGGAAAACCTCTTGTGATGGAGACTCTTCAGTCTTCCCTCCTTCTCCAACCCTTTGATACATCAAGGCTTATCTCACATGCACCAAGCAGCAAAGCAAAGGCAGGCTTAGTTTATGTGACCATGGTGGTTGAAGGCAAGACAGTGCCACTGGCAACACAGATGTCATCCCTTGATTGCAAGCCCGGGTTTTAGATGGTTGATAGAACATCACAGATGTTCTTTCAACTGAGATACAAATCTTTGCAAATTAAATATAAGTAAACCGCTTCCTTTGATTGCCCATAAAATTACTGAGAACTGATGTATGTACAACTTTGAAGTTTTCACTTTTCCCCCCTCAAAATACGTTTGTAGACTTGTTACCCCATGGCTCTAGGGATTATGTTCAGTGTCTGGATGTCCACAGGCTGCAAATACTTAGTGAAAATTTTTTGAGCAGTAACTTTTAACAATGTAGGCATGTCAACCTATCAACTGGTTGAGGCTTCAGAACAGGACAAGGGAAAACAAAGGAATGCATTTCAGAGCTGTATGCAGAAGATAAAACATTCACATCCTGATTTTTTATGAAAAGCAGATATTTATGTATTCTTTGCAGATTACTTTGTTAATTCAGCTCTTATCACGTGGGTGGATTCAATACTTACACTAGCATTGTGGTGTTCACATAACTCTGAAAGCAAGTCCTACTGCACAGTTCATCTGCAATATTCAATATAGCATCAGGAACCGTATTATTTCCTCTTCTTACATCAATACCTAAACAGAAAGAACTCCTCTTATTTTTTTAAATGTTTTTTGTGTCTTGTGAGGGAATTCAAGTGTTTCCGAAAAGACTCAGAGGTGTCTATACTGAATTCAGTCTTTAATTCTTCCTCCCACTTAAAAACAGCTTTGGAAATTGGGAAAAATGAGATCTTCCTGCCCACATATGAAACAAAATAAAACAAAAAGTATTTCTCAATTATTGCAACTTGTAGCATCAGAAACTGAGGTTGTGAATATATACATATACAGGTGAATGTATCTAACTTGAAAATTCCACTTTATTTGCAATTTACTAATAAAGTAAACAGCTGTGCTCTTATGTCAATAACAAACATGCATATAAAATGTTGTAATAATCTTTCATAGATGTAATAATCTTTCATAGCTTTGTCAGTTCTCAGGTAAATAAAAAGCAGTTATAACTTTTCTTCTCTTAAAGGCCATATTGATTTACTTCTCAGGGTAAGTAAAGAATAGGACAATAAAAAAGGACAGAAAAATTTTTCTTTTTTTTTTTACCTCTGAGGTTTTCACGGGGTTCCAGATAGAATTAAAACAGGATGAAAAATACTACAAATTTAAAATATCCAGGTCCTTCAAGCAAGGGAAACTGTAGGTTGGGCCTTGCAAATTTACAGGTTGAATGAATAGTAATTAAAAGTATCTGCTGTTTGAGTAGAAATGTTCTGTGAAAATTTGTTCCGCTTATTCCACATTAGTATTTCCTTTTCCTGACTTGAAAATAAATTCAACATCAACTTTTGTATTGATTGGGATTTTTCCCATTTTAGAAAACAGATAACTTGTATTTCTTTTTTTTTTTTGGACAGTGCTAGTTTATGAAATATCACATTGTATATTGGGGGTTTGAAGTGGCTTTCACATCTTAGACTTACATTTTTCTTAATTTTCCATTGCTGTGGACCCAGTTCTTCAAATTTCTGACATTCAGCACTCAAACACGTTTATCTTTCATTGAGAAGCCATAATACTGCTAGCTGGAAAAAACTGCATGAAAGTTTAAAATTCTAAGTTATGAATTGTCCCTAGGTTAGCAATCAGGATTTTTTTAAATATCATTCAACTCTGACATCAGCACCTGTGGACCTTGCACAAAATTTAAATTGGATTACAACATAAAGCTATGATTTAACTTTACACTGAATAAATTACACCTTATCCTAAACATTTTCCCTCTACACTATTTGTATAGTTCTTCAGATGTGTTTTTGTTTAGAGTTTTGGGGGATTTTGTGTGTTTTTTCTTTAAAATAGTAAATTGTTTCTAGCTCACCTTGAAGTAAGATAACTAATTTTGCAAGCGTCCTCTTGCAAAAGTAAGGAACTTGGTTTGCAATTTACCCCTCCTCACTATTAAGAAAATTACTTTGTTTCTGAAGAAATACAGATTTTCTGAAATATTCCACAAAGAAATATTACTGGTGGTTGCCCTTCACAAAGTTGATGGAACATTTTTCCATTATTAAAAAAAACATTAAATGGCACATCATTAAAAAAGGAATTGTAGGGTTCTGCATAGAGTTTCCTCTTCTGCCCTATAGTAAGTGATTTTTCAGTTATTACTGATTGCTTGGGTCTGGCTGGGATGGAGATCATTACCTTCACAGCAACCCATAAAGTGCTGTGCTTTGGATTTCAGGCTAAAGGAGCTTTGATAGCAGACCAGTGTTAGCAGTGCTCACAGGGCATTCACATTTTCTCTGTTTACCCCTCTGCCCTACAACAAACAAGCTGGGAGGGGACACAGCCAGGACAGCTGACCCAAGGTGGCCTAAGTGATACCCCCCCACCATATGACATCATGACATCATTAAAAATGCTTTAGCTCAGGCAAGAGAGAACACTTTGTGAGATGGTTGTATGATCCCAATGATCAGTTAGCCCTACTGATCCCCTTCAAGCAAACATCTTGTAGAAAAGAAGACAGAGGGTAACAGACACTTGGGTCTACCAATTAATTATTTCACTGATTTATTTTGCTAAATATTATCATGACTATACTAAATAAATAAATATAAAGGGAGGAAGAAAAAGGCAGAGCTCTTACACTGAAAAGTGTTAAGGTGTGGACAGTAATGCCCTTCAGAAGAATAACACCATGTTAACCACAAGAATTCACTTTTAGTTGGTGACTCTGATAGCTTCAGCAGTACTTTCAGAGGCACCCCCAGAGGAAAAGTATTGCATCAGAAAAGTCATTACAAGAGCCAGATATTTTTTGAGGTTAATAAATAAATAGTGGAAGCCAAAGTCTGAGAAAAAATGATTACTGAAATATTAGGAAAGCAAGGAGTGCCTAAAGAAAGAGAACTTCGTCTCAATAACTGCTAAATAACACTTTAGAGTGAAGAAAATGCCCAAAAGGTCAAGCACCATCTGACAACCTTGTGGAATTTTTTTCCTTCTTGATTACAGAAAATAATTCCAGAGGTACTTGCATTTGAAAGGGGGGGGAAAAAGGTACAATAAATCTGTAACTTGTTTTGGCAGAGCTGCATGGAGGCAGGGAATTTAAACACCACAGTGTTGCTTCCTGCCAGTCTTGTATAACAAATAGTATTGTAAATCAACATCTGGGTGAATATACAGTCACATGAATGTCTGCTACATTCCAGTTTAAGGCTTCATATCTCGTTTTGAAAGCAGAACACAAAAATCAGAATTGTAAGGAGCAATGGCAGCTGAAACTTCTCGCAGCCAGCTCCAGAAGCACTGCTGTAGTAAACCCAACTATTCCACAGTCCTTATCCAAATAAATCTCTTACATAATTCAAAGTTCAGTTGACAAGAAAGTGGTAAAGCATTGATAAACCAAATTTACAATAGGAATAGCATCACAGAGAAGAAAGAACTCTTTTGGTTGTTGGTTCGGTTTCTTTATTACCACTTTCTAGTAGAGCTAGTCTAGAAATACTACTGGTACTTCTACAGAAAACAAAAATAACACAAGGTCTACAGGACTGGCAGATAGCTATGGCTCTGAAGAATTAGAAATAACATATGTATTCGGCTTGTATCTAGTTCACCCAGGCTGAAGAAGCAAAGGGGTAAATGAGTAATGTATATATGTTACATGTGTGCAAGGAAACAAGATCAGATTTCACAGAATAGGTTGGGTTGGAAGGGATCTTAAAGATAATTTTGTTCCAAACAATATGCCATGGTAAGGGACACCTTCCACTAGGCATGTACTTATATCCAGTAAGTATAAAATAAAGAAAATTAAAATAATATCATAATTCTATATTGTGAAAGACACTGAGTATGAGAGATTGAATCTAACAGCATTACTAAACAGTATGCATGGCTGCATGACATGCTTGGAGCAAACAAAAACACTTTCATTTTAGCAGAAGATGAAACAAATCTTAAGAAACTGAGCTGCATACCTATGGGATGTTAGCATCTGCTTCTTGGCTTTGGTTCTCTGTAAAATATAAATATTTCTGACAAAACAAATTAAGGAAGGATTACGTGCTTTACACTTATTACTGTACTGCACCCAGACAGCTCCTCGGTGACTAACAGACACATGAGTTGATTCACACTCGCCCAGAGGAACATTTCCTCATTTGCTGGAATATGACATTCTGTTATCTCACAAAACCCAAAATATAAAGTCTCAAAGACAAATGATCTTATGAGAAGAAGCATTCACCAATCTTGTATAGTGAGTGCTAGTACTTGACAGTGTCAATACATCTATGCATGTGATGAACTCTCCTGATAAAATCTGAAGACAAGATTCAAAGCCTGCTGAAGTCAATGTACATCTCTCCTTTTCTGCATTTTCTTGCAGTCATAAAATCCTAATTCATATTTTGTTAAAAAAAAAAAAAGTTGCTTTTTCCCTTTTCCTAGCATCAAAACATCATGGCAACAAGCAGTTTGGTGCTTCTGAATGAAAAGAAAGTTCATATTAGACCAAATGACAGAGTTTATTTTGACATTACTTTCATATTGTCTCCAGGAAATGAGATAAAATACATTTTGTCACTACATCAGTACTACTACAGTGCATGATGAAAAATCTGATTTCTACCAGCATGGTGAGTCTGATTGTGTCAAAAATAACTGCAAACTCTCTGATGGGATTTTGTCAAGCTGGTGCAAATGACAAATTAATTTTAATGATTCACTATTAGGCACAGGGTAAAACAATTATCATTGAAATATGTCACAATCAGAGGAAAAGCTTGGTATTTTTTGAAGTTACTCAGAAATAGCTAGCACCTCTGGACTAAAAACGAGTACTGTATCACCTGAATGGAATGGGCTCTCAAGTTTTAGATGCATTTCTTTCTTCACTTAACTGGATTTTGTTGCTTTGCCATAGACTCTGTCTCCCTGGATAATATCCAGGAGGACTATTCAAGATATGGCCTTATCCAGATGTCAGGCAACTTCTTCCTTCTGATACAGAAACAGCCCACCCTATCCTCACATGAACATGGGCAAATAGACATGGGTGCTTCCCCAGACTTACAGTGAAATCCAAACACTTCTTCGTGTCACTGACACAGAGTGCTGGGCTGTTACCACATACCTGTGTGAGTAGCAAACAAGGCTGTCACCTGACACCCCCTGACAGGATACCCCAATTTCCTGCTGGTTTTGGGAGCAGCCATCCCCAGCCTTCGTCAGCCAGACTTGCTCATCATGACGTATGAAAGTGGAATTTCCAGGATACCACTATAACATGAAAAATTTGCTGTGAATCCTGGCTGTTAAAGCAAGTAAATGTAAAGTAGGAAGATTATGGTAACATACTTGGTGGTGGTGGCACTGGAATTGAACACTTAGTTTACATTAGGGGGAGTGGCCTGTGTTATCACTAGATAATCTCCAAAGGATGATTCACCCGCTCTTTAACATCTATCTCATGACGCACTGGACAATGTGCCTCTATTGATTTTATAAAGAATTCCCCCAACTACAATGGACAAGATAACAGTCTTCTCTTTTCTGTCATTCAATTACAATAGTATCTGTATTCTTGTATTATATATATATATGTATGATGACAATCTCTGATCTTTTCTTCACAGAACATAAGGGTGCAAAAGTTATACATACGTGAAAGTTGCACATTCTGATGTAGCATATGGGATGAACATAAACTGGACACTGCTTACAAGTAGTTTATGGGAAACTTACTCTGGCCACTGTGAAGCAAATAGTTCTGCATGCTTTCTTGCAAGTTTTAAACTAATTATATACTTTTATATCTTTCAGCATGCACTGTGCATTTGAACTTCAATGGTTTAAAATATGTAAATAGAAACAGCTGAATGAAAGACATCAGAGAAACATCAACCATGAGAACTTTGGTGCATAAAAAGTATATGAAAAGCATAGATTTTTTTCTATTATAAATGAAATGGGTTGCTTTAAACAAATGCAAATAGGCAAGAGTAATTACAAAGTCATTAATTAAATAGGGGCTTAAAAATAAAAGTCACATCGCACTGCTGCACATGATGCCTTTCCACTAGCTGGAAACTAAAAGAGGATGATTTCAGTTTTGAAAGAAATCATGACTGATTCTCATAATAAAGAGAAGTAACATCATGTACATACTGCTTCAGTCTTCAGATATTTTCTTACCAAAAGAATCTGATCATATATTATTGCATTGTTCTAATACCACCTGATTTACTTATAAATTCTTCTTCTTAATTTATAAGTGATAGATGAGTGGATCATAACAAGCTCATGCTTACAACTGCTGTTGTTCACAGACAATCTCTCTGAGTGCTAAAGCCCTAATGAATAGGAAGAAGCAATAAAAAGAAATTAATGCATCTTTTTGCAAAAACCAAAAAGGCATAAATAAAAGGAGACTGCCAGCATATCTGTTTTCCCAGTAATACCTTGGAAGGCAGGTGAGGACAGATATCATCCTTCGGTCACAACTGTCTGAAATGGCTGCTGTATGGGAATTCAGAAGCTAAATGGGATGCTAGCTTGAAGTTTGCAATAAACTGACAGAGGGTAGGTTTAGATTAAATACTAGGAAAATGTTCTTCCCTGTGAGGGTGGTGGGACCCTGGCACAGGCTGCCAAGAGGAGCTGTGGCTGCCCCATCCTTTTAAGTGTTCAAGACCAGGTTGGACAGGGTTTAGAGCAACATGGTCTAGTGGAAGGTGCCCTATGGCAGGCGGGTGGAACCAGATGATGTGTAAGGGCTCTTCCAACCCAAACCAGTCCATGATTTTATGTATCTACAAAGCACTGAAACATGAGCTCTGTCAGGTAAAGAACTGCACTGCTGAAAGATGCTAACATAGATGCCAAGATTCAAACAAAAGGACTTCCCTTCCAGGTCTGTTAGATATGGTTGTGCTCAAAGATATATCATGATAGATGTACATATACTTGTATGTGTACACACACATAGAGTTGGATTAATCTCATTTAGCTGTAGCCATTTATGGTAAGGCATGGATGTCTTCCACTAGACCAGGTTGCCCCAGACCTCATCCAACTGGTCTTGAACACTTCCACTATAGCTCAATGCACTCCTGATGCAAAATACTATGTCTGTAAAATGGAGAAAGTGAAAACACCAGTTACTGTACTTTTTTCACACAGCCCGTGGACATACCTAAATGCTTTAGTGTTTTTAACTATGCACTCAAAACACACGAACAATAGCCAAGGACATGCTAATAATTACTGATCTCATGCATTATAAAAGCTTAAAGGTTTGCTAGTAAAATATTTTTGTTTCCTATGACATGGCTGAACTGAAGCTCCAAATGAGATGAGTGTAATTAGAGATGAAGGCATCTGATGGAAACTCTGGTAGCTGTCCAGCTCACTAGGATTTGAGTAAAAGCAGCAAAACTTCCTTTCATTGGGAACAAAGAGAGAAATACCATCACTGACGTACGTGAGAGAAAAAAGGAGAAGAGGTGCCGCATACTGCCCTGGAATAACGAAATCCAAACAAAAAAGCAGTACTTCCAGATTATCTAATACAAAGAAAAAGGGTAAACTAACTTCAATTCAGCACAAGTGGCAGGAAGAAATTTTTTCTTTGTTCTTCCTTATCTTTTCTGTTTCAGAAACCCTAAATTAACTGAGAACAAGTTCTTCAGGCTTCAAGCTCTAACTCATTAGCTGTAACAAAAAAACCTCAGATAACAGATCATTTAAAATTAGGACCAGGTGCATGTTAGTTTTACAGATCTTGACTTGGCAGTGGCAAGAAGGGGAACAATTAAATTTATTTCTAAGTTTATGTGGTATATTTGGTCCCATTATTAAAGTAGATTCATAGGAAAGGCTAAATATGAGTGCCATAACTTATATTTATAAAAAAATCTCAGACTTTACAGTGCACCACACACTAATTTGGTATTTACTAGAATGTAAAAATAATAGTCCTTCAGCCCCCACCCAAAACAAGGAGAAAAAAAAAAAGAAAAAGAAAAAAGAAAAAAAAGAAAAAAAAAAAAGAAAAGCACTCTATTAATTTCTGGGAATTATTACTAAGGTTATTTTTACTCAATATAATCAAATTCTATGTAAGCTGGGTTTTATTCTTCTCTCTGACTGCCATGAATAGAGATTGAAATAGAGATTGAAATATGTTTGCCCTGTGCAGCAGCTGTATCAGCTCTTTGTTGTTTTTCTTTTGGTGTACTGTTTCTACATTTGAGGATTGTAAGTAAAAGCACAAATGAAGTAAACAATGTGCAATATGTCACATTCTGCTTCACAAGCTGCTCTATGTGACTCTTTGGGATTGTTCCTGGCATTTATTTTGGGGAACATACACCTCTGGAAATTGCTTCCATGGATTTTCAGCAGAGGTACTGTGCCTAAGTTTAACTACTGGTGTTAAGGCATACAGTACTATCTGTAGAGAATCATTTTCTTATGGAGATCCCATACAATGCGTTTGTTTCACAGTGGAATTACCCTTTCGCTCTTTAATGCACTGCACCACAGGGTCTGCTGCCTTCAGAAGTCTATTACATTTCCAGGTCCTGACTCAGGTTTCTAGTTTTAGCTTCAGATTACCTGTCCTAAATCTGTCCTAAGATGAGTGCATAGTCATGGCATATGCATCTCAATGGCAGCAAGTCTCTACTCATATTTCTTATAACTTTAGGCTACAAAATTTAACATAATACTATAACTATTGGGGAGTTATGCTTTCAAAAATCACCTCTTGCAACGTTACCTTGCACAGAAAATATGGCAATATAATTATAATTACACAAATTTGGAAATAGCAAAGAGAAAGGAAGCAACTTTTAGCACCTCTTGACTGGTAGATGGGCAAATGTTTAAGTAAAAGATGAGATAAGGATCAGATTTTAAGCAGCTGACTTAGGTAACAAAGTGCAAAACACTTTCCTAGAAGAGGAAGTTATATGTCTAAATGGAAGGTTTGGCAGGAAGTTATATAGAGAGAGGATTCAAAGTCTGCACTACTTGTTTGTTTAGTTGTTTTGGGCCTTTGATATAAAAAGAGATAGCTAAGACACTGAACACACTATAAGAGAAGGGAGAGAAACGTTGTGGGAGGAAATTAAAAGCAGTGTGGTACTACTAAGGTACATGTCATTTTTTGTTTCTATTACTCTTATTAATAATATTATTATTAATATTATTGATAATTTATTATATAGTTAATAATGATGATGATGATGATAATGATGTCAGTAGTAAAGAAGTTTAACTAGTAGTGCTAATAAAATCTATTTAAAATGAAATTATGCTACCTGATTTGCTCAATAGGTTTCTTGGATTATTTAAGATTACTTTTACTCTTGCTATAGGGAACAGCCTCCTCCTCACAAATCATTGGTGAGAAAGTCCAATAGCAATATGGGGGGGAGGGGAAGAGAACATATATCTACAATAATTCATAATATATCATATTAAGTGAGGTCACATCCTGAGCATTATGTTCAGTTCTGATCTCCACAGTACAAGAAAGATAAGAAACTACTGGAGAGGGTCCAGAAGGGCCACGGAAGATGATGAGAGGCCTGGAGCATCTCTCATGAGGAGAGACTGTGGGAGCTGGGCCTATTTAGTCTAAAGAAGAGAAGACTGAGAGGGAATCTTGTTAATGCATATAAATATCTCAAAGTCAGGTGCCAAGAGGAAGATGCCAGACTTTTTTCAGTGGTGCCCAGTGATAGGATGAGGAATAATGGCCATAAAATAAAACACAAGAAGTCTCACCTCAACATAAGGAAGAACTTCTTTACAAATGGGGGTAGTAGAGCCTGGGACNGATATAAAAAGAGATAGCTAAGACACTGAACACACTATAAGAGAAGGGAGAGAAACGTTGTGGGAGGAAATTAAAAGCAGTGTGGTACTACTAAGGTACATGTCATTTTTTGTTTCTATTATTCTTATTAATAATATTATTATTAATATTATTGATAATTTATTATATAGTTAATAATGATGATGATGATGATAATGATGTCAGTAGTAAAGAAGTTTAACTAGTAGTGCTAATAAAATCTATTTAAAATGAAATTATGCTACCTGAATTGCTCAATAGGTTTCTTGGATTATTTAAGATTACTTTTACTCTTGCTATAGGGAACAGCCTCCTCCTCACAAATCATTGGTGAGAAAGTCCAATAGCAATATGGGGGGGAGGGGAAGAGAACATATATCTACAATAATTCATAATATATCATATTAAGTGAGGTCACATCCTGAGCATTATGTTCAGTTCTGATCTCCACAGTACAAGAAAGATAAGGAACTACTGGAGAGGGTCCAGAAGGGCCACGGAAGATGATGAGAGGCCTGGAGCATCTCTCATGAGGAGAGACTGTGGGAGCTGGGCCTATTTAGTCTAAAGAAGAGAAGACTGAGAGGGAATCTTGTTAATGCATATAAATATCTCAAAGTCAGGTGCCAAGAGGAAGATGCCAGACTTTTTTCAGTGGTGCCCAGTGATAGGATGAGGAATAATGGCCATAAAATAAAACACAAGAAGTCTCACCTCAACATAAGGAAGAACTTCTTTACAAATGGGGGTAGTAGAGCCTGGGACAGGCTGCCCAATGAAGCTGCAGAGTCTCTGTCTGGAGATATTCAAAACCCACCTGGGACCTTGCCTTGGCCAGGGGGGTTGGACCAGATGATCTTCAGATGATCTTTCTAACCCTAACTATTCTGTGATTTTATGGTATTTTGTTTTAAAATATTGTCTTCTTTTTTTCCTCTAGAGATGACACGGCCATGAATCTGAAACTGAAGGAAAGCTAGTGTAGATAACTCACGTATTAAGCAAACCACAAAAACAGCAGCGTGGTGGAAATAGCACTCCAAGACAGACCCTTAATGACTCAGATATTCTGAATTACTTTTGAAAAGGAAGTGGTTATTTCTGTATGGGGGGAAAAGACACCAATTGTCACATGACACTTCACCATATTTGTACTCAGGGTTCTAATGAAATCCCCTATGGTTGCCAAAATATAAGCACAAAGTATTTAACATATTTCTCAAAATTGCCATTACAGCGGTGGGAGAAAAAGACATTAAACCTAACCTTAGTTCTCCTGCAACAAAGAAATTATATCTTCCCTTGTTTGCTTGGCACTGGCCCTCAAAGTGAGAAAGTCCTGGATTTAAGGAAGACGTGCCAGACTCTTCTGATGAGAGATTATTCTTCCCCCTAATAATTTGCTTAGAGAAAACCAGGACCAATGGATACAGCAATGGGACAGAGTTTACCTTGTCTAGTTGAATCTCCAGGCTGGTTTAAGCTCAAATGTTTAAGCTCACAGTTTCGATATAGATGGAGGACTTGCTGAATTCTCCCTTGCACATAGACTTGGAGAGGAAAAGTCAGCCATTCACTGTCTATCATTGGACTCTGAAGGAAGACCATAGTAAGGTAACATTATTATAGACTTTTGTATGATAGAAACATTTTGCTTTAACCTCAAATGTCACACCAGCCATTTATTATTATCCTTGTGAGACTGTATTGTTATGCCTGACTTCTTATAAGAACAGGTAGTAACCCACTAGACTTGCCCACGCTCAAATCATATAAAAGGAGTTAAAATCTTTGCAAATTATCTGGATGGTAGTGGAAAGTGCACCCTCAATTTGCTGCTGATACGACACTGTGAGGACAGGCTGATACTAAGAGGAGTAGGTGATATGCCAGAGGGTTGTGCTGTTATCCACAGGGATGGACAAATGGGTTGACATAAAGATTGTGTAGTTCAAGGAATGCAAAATCCTGCAGCTGGGAACAACAGCCCCAGGCACCAGTGTATCCTGGGACCACCCAGTTGGAAAGAAGCTCTGCTCCAAACCCTAGAGGTCCTGTTGGACTGGAAGTTGACCATCAGTGAGGTTGTTAAAGTAAGCACCCAAGAGTCATAAAATGATGAAATGGCAGAATGGAGAGTAATGGTCCAAACTATTAAAAAATTTTAGGGGGAGGCGGGGGGTGGGTGTGTATATGATGTGAGGTTGGTATTATCAAATACATTACACATTTTCTTCCCTACCCCTCCTGGAATTTTATAAATGAAAAGTACATTGCAGCATTTTGCTCAGATTTGCAAAACCTGCTGGTAACATTTGAAATAAAGAAAAGTTTTTAATTATTACTTATAAATACATAGCTCAAAATACAAGAAATTGTAGGCTTGGTCTTGTAAACAGAATAAATATAACCTCCTTTAACGCTACAGCACTTGTGCATTTTTTATTCCCTTGACAGCTCTTTCCTTTTCAGGTTAATCTCCCAGAACAGTCAGACAACTGGGTTCTCTCTGTATTCCACTAGAAGCATTAGGTTTTCCCTTGCATTTGTTAAAAGCTGGGTATATTTCACTCTGAATGACTAGATTTGCTATTTGTAGGAACTGGTATTTCAAAATTGTAAAACAAAACTCAAGGTTGAAACACATCCTTCAGAAAGTAAATGTTATCCACATAATAACGAACTTCAAGAGTGGAGAGAGGACCTCCTTTTCTGCTTCCTTTTTCACTTTTCCTTTAAAAAGCAATGAAATAGATAAACCAAACCCATGCAACATGAAAAATGGAAAGAGAAATCCCTGTGTTGTTAGATTAGCAATCAGTCATTTTCAGAAGTGTATATGTGAACAAACCTCTCCCTTTTCTATAGTACTAGATTTTATTGAACAAATGGAACACTAACTAAAGACAATAATCCAGTACTGTAGTAAATGTAAAATATAGACAAATAAAAATGTAAAAGCTATGGTCTTTCATGTGCAAATGTCAAACCTTTAGAGTTGCCTTTAAAACTAAACGGGAGAGAGAATTTTGAATACGAAGAACACTAATTCATCAGTGAGATACAGTGGCATTTTTCTGGAAGATAAGCATAACAAAAAAAAAAGTTACTGAGGTTTTCAGTGAAAAATAATGCCTTTGTTCAGTGGCATAATAGCTGATAAATGACAGCTATTAGAACATCAAGAATGCTTTGTGTTTTTACTAAGAATTACAAAGCTCATTTAAAAGCATGCCCAAATAAGGGAATGAGCTAATACAGTAGCTTTAGTGATGGTTTCCTCTACTGATGGACAGTGTGGGTTATGGTTCTGTCAAATAAACGCCAGAGGGTCAGCAGAAAAAAAATCTTAAAAAAACCAACTTTATATGGGTCTCTGCTATTTTTTAGTCCACCTACCTTCTAAGCAAGAAAACTTCACATGCTTCCCCCTTTTTACTTCAACAGAGTAGTTATATTGAAGTGTAGCCAAGTAAAAGTATATATATGGAGTGTGTATATATGTATACACATATATACATGAAGTATGTATATGAGAATATTAAAGAGAACAGATACACTCTTCCACCAAAGTAATGTGATTTTTCCTGAGTGAGAATGCATAAAACAAAAGGACAAGTGTCTGTTATCATCTATATTAAATAATTGCAGTAACATTTTTTAATTTAAAAAATATTCCCACCTTTCAAATGATTAAACATGAAGTATTGCTCCTTTTATGAAACCAGAATTAAGTATTAACTGCCAAAAGCAGAAAAGTAACTTGATGATAGTCATTCAAGATATATATATTTTTTGTTGTTCTAACAGAAGCGTATAGATATAAAGCAGTTTACCCAGTCTTCTCTTCGTCCTCCTGAGTTATCTCCTTTTTATGTACTTTGTCATCTCACAGCTATTCAAATAACCTTCATTATTCAAAACTTATTATATACTGGTTTTAGGGAATCTAAACCACTCTTAGAGGAACATTTCAATAGACTTTAGTGCCATGTTTTACTGCACATGATTTGAATGTTTTCACATAAATTGTTTTGCCTTTTTTCTTTCTGTAGTTCAGATATACCTCTATCCAATAACTGACTATAGATGTATAAGTACTTGCACTCAAATAATTAGGTTTTTTAAAGAAAAGGCTGCAATATGGTAGTCCAGATGGAGCATTTGTACGATTTTTTTCCAGACAGTATTTAGGATTATTTCAATCTCTGCTCTTACAAGCATTTCTTCTGTTGTTTCTATGTAAATGCCAGCCAAATTGACATGTGGGGGGAAATATTAATGGCATACTACCAAGCAGTTTGCATACTCTGAATAAGAGACACACTGATCTTCATTGAAAAAAAACCCAAACCAATTATACATTCAGAGGGCATTAGCAATTGTGCAACACATCCTCTGTAACTATGAGTCAAATTGCATGTGGTTTTCACTACAGAGAGCCTGTAGTGGATCAGACCCCTTTTGAAAACAAAGTTGTGAAAACAGCTTATATCAGAGTGAGACTATAATGCCATTTTTATGTATATTGAGTGGAAATTTGAAAAGGTTGAAATGTTTCTTAAAATACATAGAGGCATTGGAATTTGGCTTTGCTCTGAGTTATCCTCTCAAGATATCTGAAAAAGAAAATTCAAGGGACTGAATTAACCTTTATAATTATGACAACATACCATATTTACTATGCAACATAAAAATTGAAACAGAACTAAACTATTTCAAATTAAAACAAACATTTATTTCCCAAAGCAACAGAAGCTTAAGCAGTCACAACAAGGGTGAGTTGATATTCCTCCTTGGTTCCAGAGCTTAAAAATGTGATGCTCCCACAAGCCTTTGAAATGGTTCAGTATTGACTACTTTGCATTACTCTGATGTTCCACTGAAATGACTCTTCTAAATTGAGTGGAACACTGTCAGCAGGCTTTGTTCCTTATCTTACCTAAATAGGTTTTAAGGAAGGACACATCCCATCTGGATTTCTTAGGTTTCTTTCACCCTTCATCTTCCATTTCTAGGAGTGGGGTGAATCAGTTATTGAAAAATGAGATTTCTTAGAATAGGAAAAAAAAATTCATTCTTCCCCTCAGCTCTGCTCTGGTGTGACACTGCCAGCAGTACTGTGTTCAGCTCTAGGGTCCTTATTGTAAGAAGGATGTGGATCTGTTGGAGCAAGTCCAGAGGAGACCACAACGAGGGTCAGAAGGCTGGAGCTCCTCTGCTATGGCAATGAGCTGAGAGAGCTGGTGTGTTCAGCCTGGAGAAGAGAAGGCTCTGGGGAAACCTTAGAGCCCCTTCCAATACCTAAAGGGGCCCTAAGAGCTGGAGAGGAACTATTGGCAAAGGCATGGAGTGACAGGACAAGGGGGAATGGCTTTAAATTGTCAGAGGGCAGGGTTAGATTAAGTATTAGGAAGAAATTCTTCACTGCAAGAGTGGTGAGGCCGTGGCAGAGGTTGCTCAAGGAAGCTGTGGTTGCCGCACTCATGGCAGTGTTCAACAGGCCTTGGAGCAACCTGGGATAGTGGAAGATGTCCCTGCCCATGGCAGGGGGGTGGAATTAGATGATCTTTGAGTTCCCTTTTAACCCAAACCATTTTGTGCTTCTATGATTCCATGAATTGCTGAGTTAACTTTCCACATTTTTAACAGTTTTCAGTATTTCTATTAGTGTTTTTTATTATGCTTTTGCTTTTTAAAAACAAAATAAAGCAGTGAGCAGCAGTTAACAGCAGTGATTTTCTGGATTTGGACAACAGTCTGCCACATTAAATTTCCAAAACATTAAAGACTCTGGATAATGTTAGTACAACTTCTGTCTTCCCAGAATGCCACTTGGGTTGTTCAGTTCTTTTGTCTGTTTTTAAATATTTGAGGTACATCCCTTTCTATCTCTTTTTGTGTACTTTAAAACATGCTGTGGAAGCACCCATCTCAGAGATACCTCCATTAGCAGAGTACAGCCTATCTGCCATATTGGACACACTTGATTACAGATTAGCTGCTCTTCATTTAAAATAAGGATACAGAAAGTTGGCATAGGTCTCTTAGTGCTATCTTTGAATTAAAAAATAATTACAGCATGGCATTGAGTTAAGAGGAGTTTTCCTTTTGAAGCTTGTTTAATTCATCATTCTACACGATTCTTAATGTTGAAAGATATTTTGCTAATCTGTGCAACAAAACAAGAAAGGAAAAATGTAACTCTTAATGAAGGCTGAGGGAGACATGACAAAAAATACAAGCAAAGGTGCAAAAATAAAATTAAGAGAACAATGGTTCCCATCTCCCTTCTTCCCCCTCTGGGGGTAAATGTGATAATAGGTTTCATGACACAGCTGAGCAATCCTCCTTCCAGTTGTGGGCCTGTGTCGGCCTTTCATATGAATTGCTACCACCCTGGAAGGTATTTAGGAAAGCAAGACGGAGATAGGCAGTTCCTACTGCTTTAATATGGAAATTTTTACACCTGAAACATGCTACCTTGTACCCTGTGACTGGATTAGAGTCTATGTTAACACGGTTGCTGTTTTTCAATGAGTCTCAGCAATTTAAGATCTTAAGGAGTTGGTAATGTGTAAAACTCTCCATGTGACACTGATAATATTAAGTTTTCATATTGCTGTTTATGGAACTGTTGGTACACTGCTCTCACTATAGCACTGCAGAGCAAATGATCTGAGACCTTGCTTCTCCACTGACATGGTACTACTCTCAAACGTGCCATATTTTCTGTACTTGATAGAAAACTTGCTTTAATTTCTTCCTAGGGTCTGACATGGTCCATGATCTTAACTTAGGTGATGACGTATGGTAAAGGTCTAACAAAAATAGCATATATTCTAGCTAGGCTGGCATCCAAACTGAGGGATAGAAAAAGGCAGAATATGGCCAAATGCTGGTATTCATACAAGGAGGTAATGTCAGGCATTCCTGTTGTCCAGGTACTCTATTCCCTGGGAAACAAGGGATGCCAATAGGTGGATTGGCTGGTTAGGACTGCAGAGTGGTTGGAAGGGTGAGAAAGCAAAGGAGGAAGGCAAATGCAGAATTACTAGACAGTTTGGCACAGATATAGCTAAACAAATTTATGTCGATGCAAATTACTTTTCATTCCCACAAGAATAAATTATCCAGAGGAAAACTGAGTTACAGATATGTGAGTTCAGCTGTAGACTGGCACAGTATCTTGTGCACTGCTGTAAATCACATATACAAGACCATAAGTTTTTCAATTATTATCTGCTTTAATTGAGGCATGGAATAGCCAGGCTTTCAAAGGCAAGCCCAGTTAATAGTAGAAGGTTACTACATGAGGTGATCCATCAGTCCTCCACTCCCTGCTAATACACAAAACCTCAGAAGCACTAATATTAAGAAGCATCCTTTGTGAGTGAGAAGGGACACTGTTTTCTCTTGTGCAGATGTAACATGAGCCAATCTGCTGCTCTAGAGAGATCTCTCCCGACAGGGAAAAACAAATTTTAAAAGATGGAGCACTAGGCTCAAATACCTATATAGTGAAGATCAGTGAAGGCCACTGCCAGCTCTAAATCCATTAGAGGATTAGGGACTGTAACCTTGACTGAAATCTGCCAGTCTGACGTTGTTACTCTGGGAATTGCTGACCACCATCTGGCATGAATTTAAGCAGAAGCTGGAACCCTCCATTCCCATCATGGTGCCTCTATGCTCACCTGCTGCAGGGACTAGATGTGCCTATTCCTTGGGTATGCCAAGGCAGCTCCTTGCTTTCTTTTTACCATGTACACTGCAAATTCTCATTAGTTAAAAGAATACTAGTATTTAGCCTTCCCTAATTTTCTATTCACTGTGCTAAACCCTCCTACTGTTATAAACTCTAAGCATATACTGCTGTTTACACAGTACAATTACCAAAATACAGCCAAAGCCTTGTGTATTCATATTATGTACTCTGTGATTGATATAACTCTCCAAACAGCTCATCTTCCACTGTTTACAGAAATAAAGTTAGAAAAATCAATGTGTCATTGCTCATTATGAGGAAGTGGATATCCCTGCAAATTGTGCAATATCAATGAAGGTTGCAAAGCTATTCACAGGCGCCGAAAAAAGCAGCAAATTAACAACTATATACCAGCACATCTTGGAAAATCTTAGATTAAATTTAAACAGTGCTAATGAGTTATCATTTAAATGTCCCATGAAACTAGTATTATTTGTAGCTAACTGCTGCTACAATAACTGCCCCTATCAGATGCAATGTTTGAACCTCCCGTTTTCCTTATTATCACGAATGTTATGTTGCAGCATATATACTAGACTTCTATACCTTTCAAAGCAATTTGGTTCAGCATTATCACAACTAAATCCTCAGGTACCTCTGATTTAAATAGAATAGTGAAATGACAGCTATTTTAATCGTTTAATACTTTTTGGAATTCAATCCACAGTAAGTTAAAATTGAGTAATCACTGTGTGAATAGGTTATTCTAGAATGAGTTACATCACTCCTTAAAACTATAGACTACACATGTTCCTACTCCTAGTAGTTTCATGCTCTGAAACTGATTTCAAAGTCAACAACAGAAATACAATTAGCTTAAAAAAATTGTTTCTTACAAGTAAAAGTAAATTCTATCGTAAGCTATATACCTAATAGTAATGGAAAGAATGATAAGTAGACTACGTGAGAAGTAAATGTTAACCCATTATAAGGCCAAGAAATTTAGGAGCCCGGGCAGTTATGTAATATAACAGTTACAGCATTTCACCTATTAAAACTTACAGTTAGATTAATTCAGTGTCTTAAATCATAGAATCCTACTACAAAAATAGCTAAGAACTGGAGTTAGCATATTGGATTTTAACAATTGATTTCTTCTTTCTAATTAAGAAATATCTTAATGGAAAAATTCATCCCATAATGGAAGACATACAGGAACTAAACTGAAAGTAGAAGAATAGGACACCTAAACCATCCCAGTGGAACATATGAAGGAACTTGTTCCATGGGAGTATATACATAAGGAAATACGAATCTTCATGTACAGAATGGATGCTTTAGATGTGTAAATATGACCTTAGATGCAGTTACTCATTTTGCAAATAGATTTTGTATGTCTCACATGCAAATACTAGCTTCTGTACTCTCAGTAAGTGTATACATAAGTTTTGATGGCACCATGTGAGCAGACATTTTAAAACATAATTGGCTTCATACAGACCTGATGTCCAGGAAATTAGACCTGGCTATAGCTTAGATAAACATTTGCAACACGAATCAGCATTTTCTCTCCTCACTTTTCAGTTTTCAATGACAGAATTCATGAAGATGTTAATTTAAAAATGTAGGTCAAAAAGAATTGATTTTTTTTCCTGGTAACTGGAAACTTATAAGAAATTTTAAAACTCAAAATAACTTCCACTATTATTATTATTTTATGAGCTTCATTACATAAACATTCCTTGAAAAGGCCAATATATAGCTAACATATTACACTACATTATATTACAACTACATCTAGAACTTTACCCTTTAATTGTTCTATTAAGCAGGACATAAATTTTTACCATCAATGCAGAATATGAGCCTGCTGAGTAATATATGCATTAAAGATTTTTGTTGATTTTTATAGGTTATACATATAGCTATGCTTGACAGAAATATCCTTTATTTAAATAGAAGATATATGTGGATGTTTTATATTAAGCCATAGGTACTAATAACCACAAACTGAGAAAATATTTTATTGAAATGAATGAGAATTATGTATTCTTCAACGGTGTTATTAACTGTTTATTAAAAAATTTCAGACTAAACAGCACCTAAAAAGCAAACTAAAAAGTTACCCAAATGTGAAATGAAAGATAGTCCTCCATGCAATGGCTTTGTTTATCTTGCACAGGTTACATCAGCAGTCTTATAGGAAGTTCTATAGGTATTAAGAATGTAATTATATTTTCCTGTTTGTTCATTCTTACCATGCTTTTTCCTTTTCCTAGCTCCTGTAGAAGCACCTATATAAACATCCAAAGGATACCTAAGCAGCTGCAAAAATACAAAGATGTTTGTCAACATGTAACTTTTGTCCATCAACAGACAAAGATATGCTGCAGAAACCCAAGCTCTGTCATTACTGAGAACCCGTATGGAAGTTAGATGTAATTAAGTAAGCAGGGAAATTATTACATGCAAGTATTTTCACATTTAAAATTGAAAACCAGAAGTTGTCCTTTGCAACTCAGTTTTTTATTTCTTCTTATGGAAAAAACTCAATAACTAATGAATCAGCTTCCAAAAATGAGGATAATTTTAGTGTTGCTTAAAAAGCAACATAATTGTTCAGTGTATCTATACATGGAGTCAGTATATACAGGCTCAGGGGAGAATCCAAACAGGCTTTTTATGAAGGCCTAAATGATATATATAGGTAAGTATAAATAGTAAGGTTTCTCTCGCATTTAAATATAGACAATAGTATGAAATTTTAATAAAAGGATCACAGCCAGCAATAAGAAAGACTGACAGAGCAATCACATAGCACTTTTTTGTATGCTACTGAAGTTAAAGGGGTGTTGGGTTGACAGGGTGTCATGGTTTAAAAGCCCAGCCAGCAGCCAAGCTCCAGGCAGCAGCTTGCTCACTGCCCCACCAGTAGGACTGGGGAGAGAACTGGAAGGGTAAAAGCCAGAAAACTCATGGGCTGAGATATAGACAGTTCAACAGAGAAAGCAAAAACCATGCACACAAGCAAAACAAGGAATTCATCCCCTGCTTCCCAAGGGAAGACAGTTGTTCAGCCACCTCCAGGAGAGAGGGCCCCATCACGTGTAATGGTGACTTGGGGAAAAAAAAGCCATCACTCCAAATGTTCTCCTTCTTCCTCCTTCTTCCCTCTACTTTATATACCGAGTATGTTGTCACATAGTCTGGAATATCCCTTTTGTCAGCTGGGGTCACCTGTCCTGGCTGTGTCTCCTCCCAGGCCCCCATGCACCCCCAACTTCATTGCCAGCATGGCAAGTGTATGAACAGCAGAAAAGGCCTTGGCTCTGCACAAGTCCTGATCAGCAATAACAAAAACATCTCTATATTAGTAACCCTGTGTTCAGCACAAATCTAAAACACAGCCTCATATCAGGCGCCATGAAGAAAATTAACTCTACCCCAGCTGAAACCAGCACCAGCACATAAACTTGAACTCTCAAAGAAGAGGAAAAATAATGGTGCTGCTTTAGTATATAATTAACTATTATATACTAAAAAAGGATAGCAAATTTGCCAGAGAGGACACTGATAAGGACAAAGACGTGTGAAAATCACATATGAAAAAAATCACAGTGTTTCAAAAGAAATAAAATAAATATTCCCAAGTGTACTCCCACTTGCCTTCTGTGTGCTAAGATAATATGCCACCACTTCTGTGACTGAAACTTCCATCTTTATTGTTTTTGTTTCTTTTAATCTCCAACACACTTAGAGATTGTGGCTGGCAACTAACAGCATCTGCCTCTAGAATGCCAGATCCATGACTTGCAGTTTAGGTTCCACTTTACTGACCACTTTCATCCAGTCTCTATATTGGATCTTGAATTTGGTTGGTTTGTAAATTAAAACACAACACTGACAACTCCAAGTTAGTACCAACCCAGGGCTGTGCAAGACCATATACTTTTGCAACTGCTTAAAAGACAAAAATAAAGGTACCGATCCAGCAGTGATTTCTTAATGAATTTCACATTCATAAACATACTGACTCTCAAGATAGAATAAAATTTCTTTAAGTATAGTCTTTTATTTGTGCTTAACTCATCTCCATCTTAAACATTTGTTAGAAAAGATATCGAACCATGCAAGAGCAAAATCAGTAGGGACAAAAGGTTATGGAAGAGTTTGGAGTTTGAGAGTCATGATTTCTCATGTAACAAAATTTTTCTCAAAAATCAATAGTAATAAAAAATTCATTAACCAGAAATACCACTTGAAAACAGTTGAACTCTTAAAATGAAGGGAAGTATTTTAAAAGTTGCCTAGCATTGCTGATACGTTCAGAGATTCAATACAAACAAAACAGTCAATGCAAACAAAAGCTTCTAATTTGTACCATGAGTATGGAAAAACTGACAGCACAGACCTAAAATTAAATATGAAAGCAGTGATGATGACTGTTCAATGACTGCCTTATGATGATCTGTTAACAGTCAACTTTATTCAATAAAATCAAAATATAAACATGATGAAAGTAGAGAATTTAAGTCACAGGAAATAAAAAGATCAATATTCAAGTTCTTGTCCAAATACTCCCCACCTTTCCAACTCCTCAGCAATACATGACAGCTATGCAGGCAGGAAGAAACAACACTCTCTGTAACTGTTTATTTTATACCTGTGGGAGTACAAGGGGAAGAACTGGAATGGTTGGAGCATTCCAAGTTCTCCATTACAGGGAAGCTGCTTTCTTATCACTCTGTCCTGTGATAGAAAGACTGAAAATTCCTCTGCTGCTATTAGTTTCTGAAATAGGATAACACTTTGGAAAAGCAAAAATAAACTATGCTCAGGTAGAAGAGAGAAGCAGGAAATAAGGAGTGAAAGGGAAGGTTTTGTGGTATTTGTACCTACTATCCAAGCAACACCTTCTCTTTTAATAACTGAAATACTGTGTCACACTTATGTAGTTTTTCACCCTAGTAAGCATTAATGTTTAACAGCTTTCAAATGTTGTAAAAAACCCTAATTGATTCTCTGACACATCTGTGAAACAGCTTCTTATTTTACTGATGGATAAAGAATAACCTTGCTGAAATTACTTGCCCAATGCCATGCAAATCAGTGACAAACGCAGCCTGAATACCTGAGCTTCTAATCAGGTATACATCTGCCTGGAACGTCTCGCCCCTGCCACTGTTCTCACAACATGTACTATTATATGAGCTCAAACTAGAGAACATGCAAATACAGTTTTCAGGGAATCTAGCCTGACACCATCCATACAACAGGGATGAAGGACTGACAATTCTAGTGTCATTTATACCAGGGATTTCAGAAAAAGATATTATTTGCAGAAGGTCAAGAAGTATCAATAAAAATATCATTACGCTTGCCCCTTCATCCAAATACAGCCATTAAAAAAAAAGTCCCATGAAGGCTTGTAGCTGTAGTTTAGAGTAGTCCTGAGAGGAGCAGGGAGTTGGACTCAATGATCTATACATATCACTTCCAATCTGAGATATTTTATGATTCTAAAGAGAGAGTCGACTTCCAAGGCTTAAGAAGTGACACAAGGTGATGTGCATAACCTGCAGCACCATGTGACTCAGGATGGCAACTCTGCCTGCAAAATGAACAGAAAAGGTGTGTCAGGTGCAGGGACGTAACAGCTCAGCTGATATTACTAGGAGCTCTTTCTCTGCGGAATCCTTTTCAAATTTAAAACTGTTCTCACCAAAACAAACCTCCTGAAGAAGTGTTGTAGACACATTACCTCCTCCTGAGTGAAATTCTTAGCACACTTGTCCTTCTAGTCACCATGCCTCCATACATATGCTGCTGCCCTGGATGGCACTTAGAAAAGCTTGCCTCATAAAGGGAACCTTATAAATATTTACACTGCATTTCTATATTTAGCCTTATTGCTACTACTGCAGTGACAAGGCTGTGTTAAAATCATTTTGTTTAGAAATCTGTGAGGGAAAGCAAGCAGCTGTAAAGGGAAACCCAGAAAGAGAGCAGCTTATAACATTCTTTGAAATTACAATTTTTTAAAGCAGAAAAACAGCAGTGAATGGATGAATTACGATGGTATAAACTGAGGGCTAGAGCCAGCTTCTGTTTACACTGACCCTGGGCACAAACAGCATAATTTCACATATCTTAGTAGTGTAACTTGGAAGCAGAGTTTGCCCTCAGAAGGAAAGATATGAAACTTAATTTCAGCAGATAAAAAGAGCTTGAGAGCTGTGAAAGTGAGAGCAGTAGTTTGTTTTAGTGGCCTCAGGAAAAATTCACCTAATACTTTTGGGTAATGCAAAGCTTTGAAAACCTGAATGTTTAGATGCCTTCTGAGAACTGTAGAGAGACATGCAAGTGTCAACGTGCTGCTATTTCTCAGCTCTTTTAACACTGGAGGAAAAAATAAAATCTAAAGATATCTACATATTGTATTGCCTGGTAACGGCAATCACACGATGTCTTCTTGACCCCAGAGGTACTTAGGTGTGAAGTTAATCCGATGTACCCACTTAAGGGAGAAAAAAGGTTGATGATAAAGGTAGGTATAGGTTTGCAGCAGAGGGGGTTGAGAGCTTGCAGGCTTGAGTAACATGAAAAAAATACAATTTCAGGGAAGTAGAGAGTAAAGTAGTGATGGAGTCACAGCTCTTGTGACATAAACAGCATCACCAGGACGCATTTTTAAAATTTATTGTTAGAATAGAATCAGAATCATTACAGTTGGAAAATACCACCAAGATCATTGGTGGTCTCCACCACTAAACCATGCCCCCAAGCACCACATCCATACGGTTTTTGAACACTTCCAGGAATGGTGAGTCCACTGCTGCCCTGGGAGCCTGTTCCAGTGCTTGACCACCCTTTCAGTGAAAACTTTTTTCCTAATATCCTGTCTACTCCTCCCTTGACAAAACCATTTCCACTTGTTCTATCAGTACCTGAAGGAGGGTGTAGCGAGGTGGGGACTGGTCTCTTCTGATGCCATAATGATTTTTTGCCTTTTATATCTCTTTTATATACCTTTGTACCCTTTTGTATTCTTGGTGTTTCCTTTTAGCCTACATTCCTAGACTTAATGTTTTGTTGAGTTAGGAGACTGAACATCTTGGAGGCCTCAGACACCAAGGTCCTTTCTGGAACACATTTTGTAAACTAAATGATAGGTCTGTCCGGGGGAGGGTTCCTCGGGGAAGGGGGTTCAATTAGCCTCACTCACTGGGGAATCTTTGATAGATAGGCTAATTTGTAAGACCGATAATTCTATACCCGATCTATCGTGGGTGTGCATTTGGGGTGGGCATTTCAATGTGCATTTTTGGCGTGTTCCACCTGGACGGAGTGCACCAGGGATCCTTGAAATAAATACCGAGGTAAAAGCCCCTTTGCCCCTTCTAACCGTGTTCGGCTCTGATTTTAAAAACAGGGATCAACATCTACTGTGCCTGCAGTGGCAGGGCCTCCAACCGAGACGGGGGTGATTCAGATTACACAGAATCACACAGAATAAGATGAGCTGGAAGGCACCCAAAAGGATCATCGCGTTTCTTCACTGTTAGAGTGGTCAGGCATTGGACCAGCTTGCCCAGTGAGGTAGTGGAGTCATCATCACTGGAGGTGCTCAACAGGCGTCTGGATCTGGCTATGGGTCACACGGGTTAAGGGTTACAGTGCTCATGCTGGGTTGAACTGGTGGGTCCTTCCCCATTCCGGCGCGTTCGCAGCCCCTGGGCCGCGGAAGGAGCCCTTTGTTTCCACGGCCCGCC
>VZRO01008196.1:45664-128359 GCA_013397915.1 Daphoenositta chrysoptera
CCGCCGCCGCCGCCCCCGTTGGCCGGGGGGCTCGGGACAGTGGACGAGGGGGACTCGCTGGACGGGCCGGAGTACGAGGAAGAGGAGGTGGCCATTCCGCTCAACGCACCCCCCACCAACCAGTGAGTACCTACCGCCCCCGCCCCAGTCCTTGTGGGCAGTGGGTGCCGCGCCGCCGGGCCCCCACCTCTAGCTGGGGAAAGAGTGTGTCAAACTCGGCTGGAAGTCTCGCAGAAGTTCTGCGTCCCACCCCCCCGCCTTCCCTCCCTCCCCCGGTTCCGTTCCAGCAGGAAGCCTGCCTCACCGGGACACTGCCCGGGGGCTGCGGGGGACAGCCCCACCGCAACCCGGCAGGGTGGCAGGCGGCAGGAGCGAGGTCGGGCTCCTTTCCTTCACCGGGAGCTGGTCCTCCCGTACTGAGTGGGATCAGCTCATGGGAAAAAGGCGCTTGAGTTAGTTTTTCGCAAGTTTTCATAGCAGTACTGCAGGCTGCCAGGAAGAGTGAGCTGTTCCGGCTGTGGTTTAAACTACCTGTTGGGGAGACTTTTCCAGCCGTCTCAGTACAGCCATAAACTTAGTTTCTCTAAATAGATAAAAAAAACCTATCCGTGGTATAAAATACTTTTTATACCACGTAATCATTGTGTATTGCATTGCTTTCTGCTGAAAAGGTAACTTATTTCTTCCATTTCATATAGAAACATAGCCAAAGTAATGCCCACGTGTTTGATCTTTCTAAAAATTTAGGCAGTCTTGAACCATGGATTTAAAATAAATTAAAATAATTTCTAATTTTAAAAGCGTTAGCATAGGGATATTTTTGTAAATGTTTTAACTGCCTTGCTGGTCAGCCAATTTAAAGTTCTTTTCATTTAGGTTATTCTTGGAGAGAGGAGACATTTGGAATAAATTGTAGTCTTATAGTAAGGTTTTATTGTGTTTATCCATATATTAGGTTAATTTAGATTCCTGCAGTGCTGGTAATAGAAGTAATCTTGCACTAGAGGCAGACTAGTTTCTATGTTTGTGTTGTGTGAAATATAAGATCAGATAATGTTATACAGAGTCCATGTAATTAGTAAGTACTCTAGACACAGCCTTTGGATTTCACTGTAGAAAATCTGCAGGTTTACGCAAAGCACTTCCAAGGTGTGTATTAGAACAGAAAATAAATCTTTTCTTCCATATCCTTATCATATTCTCCCCAAAATGAAATTGTTTCAGAGGCTTAAGTTTGTTCATTAGTATAATTTATATAAATATGTTGTTCCTGAAGTTCTGGTAAGTATAGTGGATAATTTAGGGGGCAACATACAGTTCTGTTTAAAGACAGATATATTAATAGGTCAGAAAGTTAACCTAAAAATCTATGTGAATTTTGGGTTCTTTATATTCTGTCATGACTTGACTGACAGAGTTAACTTCTGCATTACATTACATACTTTCAGGATTTCAGGAGCCATTGTAATTTTCTGTAGAACATAAAATTGTAACACTACAGGATTTCTTTTTAAATTATCTCTAACCTTGACAGGCTTCCTAAGCAGTCCTTTAATCTTTTAGTTTCTGGACTTAGTGTGAAAGTTTGTAACCATTGAGGCCTTGTTTTCTGAAGACAGTGTTTGAATAGTCTTAAACTTGTAGAAGTCCCTAATGACCTAGAAATAAGATTAGGCAGTTTTGAAAGAAATAGAAAGAAAACAGAAAGCACATAAAATAGAACCACATAAAAAGCAAAGTTACTTCTTCAGGATTGTGTGCCAAACACGTGAGGTACAGGATTTTGCTTTTCTGATTTTTCTCTCTGAAAAGTTCAGAGTGCTTCTGTCAGACCTAAGTTCCTCAGAGAACTGAGGAAAAAGCCAAAAATCAAGCTTATTTGCAATATTTTTGTAAAGCAGGCCAATTACTTATGAGTAATCAGTTTTTGATACTAAATTAATTGTTATCACATCTACAATTCTGAGTGGATTTTGAAGTCAAAACATTGTCTTGTGCAGTACTGTAACCATGTGCAAGCGTCATGGTTAACTGTCAGAAGAGGATGTTAGGTTTCTGACAAGGAGTACAGACTAGGGGAAGACTTGAGCCCCGATGTTGTTTTTGCTGAGAAGGCCACTTACCTTATACAGGACCAGGGCATAGTTCTGTAGTTAAATGTTCTTCTGCTGAAGAACGTAGTACTGGAGCAGACAAGAAGTAAAATGCATTTAGAAACTGATTCAGAAGTTTGTACTTCCAAATACTTAAGCTTTTTCTTTTTAATTTTTATCCTTGGTGTGTGACTTTTCCATAAAATATTTGAGTTGGCTGATGATTTAGAAGCTTTTTTCCTTTTCATTAATCTCTTGTTTATGCTATGCAGTGTCAATTTTTATCATTCTCAGTTAAGTCATAAAATTGGCATATGTCAATAGTAAATTCTATCCTTTTAGTACTGACTTTTATTTTGGAAATGCCCTTTCGTTGTAACTATACCATCTGCTTCTCTTGGTTTGAACTCTTGATTTATTACCAAAACCAGAGATGAGTGTTATCTGTCATCATATACAAGGGAAGCTCCGATATGAGTCTTTGAGAAGAGTAATTGATGTTTCAGTTTAAACTTGTGTTAAATTTCTCCAGTTGGATATGATTACAGGACTGTTCCATTTGTTTAAATATGACTTCCAGCTCCACCCTTTCCCACTTTCTTCTTACTCTTTCAGGTTTTCTAGGAGGAATGCAGGGTGGCTTGATTGATAATTCCACGATTCTGTCACATGGCGTTGTTGGTCTTAATTGCTTAGAGTATCTTATGTGTACACGTGCAATTTGGGAGTGCTCTTCACTCCCGGCCTTGCCATAATACAAAATTACTATTTTCCTCTATAAGAATTCAAAGGTGTTACTTCTTTTATAATAGTAACAACTCACTAGGTTTCTTTGCCTTCCCATGTACATGCATTGCATTGTAAAATTTCCTGAGTGGTTAGCATCTCTCCAGAGAGAAGTATCTGGTAAATGTTGCTGCTAGTTTTCCCAGGTTCAAACTCCAATCTTAGATTAGACTTCTGAAAGTATAAAAGAAAATAAAACATTCAGCATAAACTTAGACACAGCTTTATCACTTCTTCTCCGAGCTTGTTTTACAAGTTAAAAAGAGAAACCCAAAGCAAACAAACCCAAACACAAATCAGACAAAATATGAGTTCCTAGTCGTCCAAGTTCTAGGCTGTAAAGATGTTAAAATTGCTTTTTAAAACATGAGTATGCTTTTAAATACTGTAAAGTTGACATTCTGGTTTTCACAGTGATTAATACGAAGAGATGGGAAATGAAGCAGCTGCAAGTTTTGCACTTCCATCAGGATGTTGTAAATACAGTTTGTTCAGGGAGGTCTGGGGAATATGTCTTCTCTTAGTGTGTATTGTTTAATATTCAAGCAGTGGGAGGATATTAGCATGTAACACCTCTTTGTTCACAAACTCAAAATCCCCCAATAGGGTTGATTCTTTAAATCTTTGATCTGGAGTGAAACTAACGTGAGGCTTGTCTATTCAGTGTGTGTATGTGGGTTTTCATTCTTCTGGAGCACAGCAGTGGTGTGTTTATGTTGCAGCTTGGTGCTAGGTGGGAGGCACAGGGTACTAGGGAATAAAGTGAGCAACTGTGTTTGTTTAGGTCATTTTTTCCTTCCTTTCTGCCCCATTTGTAGAGCTCAGTGACAGAGGCTCAAATAGTGTAAGGAAATGCCTTTGGATTTAATGAATGAATGCTGATTCAGTTATGTGTTTGATTTAAAAGCTTAGTTGACAATATTTTTTTATATCCTAGTGTTGCATTAATGTGGCAGGAGCAGTTCCAGTATTGCAGCAAAACTGGCATTTTCATATGGTGTTTTTTGAGCAGTGGTTATCAGTTTGAAGTGGAAATCAGTTGAAATCTGAAAGTAATCAACCACACAAAATGAAATAGGCTGTCAAACTACTGTCTGGTTAAAACAAATCTTGCCCAAAGCAACTATATTCCTACAGTCACTCTTGGTGCTTGTTGAGGCAACATAATAACAAGAAAAAGCACCGAAGATAAAGACAGGTAGAAAAATACTAGATAAGAATAAATTGCATTAAAGTAGAACATTTTTCTGCCTGATCGTAGAGTGAAGTTCTAGTATCTTCATGTGAGTGTTGAAGGTGGCAAGTTGAGGGTTCTGCAGCACTTGTTTCAGCAACTCAGGAAAAGGAATTTTTTTTTCTGAATAATGGCAGAAGGCCCTTTTCCAGACTAATGAAGGAATCTGTTGCACTCGAAACTGGGAGGAAATAATGTTCGTATGTTCAGTTAGGTACTGAAAAAATGAATGTATAAAAAATGAAATGGGATGTCAGTAGATTTTAGTGTATGAGGTTTCTTTGTTTACCTGTTAATGTAGTTAGCAGTGAATATTTTCTTTTTTAGATAATTAATATCTTTATCAGTTCCTGTTGTGTGTGGAAGAGAACATCTTATTTTTCTAAAGTTGGTGGGTAATGTGCTCTGGGCCACTTCTGGCTGGATGTGTGGTGTTAAAAGTACTATCTTAAATGAGTGGTTAAACACAGCAGAACATCATACCTAACCTGCTACAGGAAGTGAAGCAGTAAGTGAACTGAGTGTGTTGCTTACATAGGTAAATGAAAACTTCAGATAAATAAAACCAGTAGGACAGCATTTGAAGCCAGAAGTTTGAAGATGGTTTTTCAGTAATTCTGTCAGTATTTCTCGTGAACATCAGATAATGTCATTTTGTTTAAACAGCGACTAGAGTGCCTTGACCTGCTCTTTATTTAGTTTTTATTTTGTGTCATAGATTGACTCCCAGAATATCAGTGTGTGACTTTGGCAGTTCACCCACTAGCCTACCGTGTTGAGAAGTGTAATATCTTGCTGTATTTTTTCACCCTTTTTTATCTAAATGTTTAGTGGTTGTGGAGGGAAGGGGAACACAAATTTTCTAGTGAGGGCTGAGGTCTCTTCAGTATAGCACTCCGTATTTTGATTCAGGCATAAGTTCTTAAGACTCCCATAGTAGTTTTCCACTTTCACATCTTTCTCCCAAACGAAATAAGCATCTTGTTATATGTCTTGCTGGTAGACACAGTAAGAGGGAGGAGAAGGCATCTTGTTTAAACATAGTGTTTGTGCTGCACAGAAGTATTGCGAAGTTGATTCCTCAGTGCCCATTCAGAGTATGGTCAGTACCAGCAAAATGCTACCAGTGCTTGACAGAGTTTATATACTTAACCTGCTTTATATACTTTTATATACTATTTAAAGGCTGAAGGAAGTCCTCAGTGGTTTTTATTTTTATGTAAAATACCTGCTCTGGATAGTGATAGAGCAGAAAAATATTTCTGTTATTAAATGAATCTATCTTTAAATCATGTTTAGTGCTGAAGGTAGTGAGGAGTAATCAGCATGGATTTAAAAGGGGAGAATTGTGCTTAACCAACCTAAGAGCCTACTGTGATATAGTCATTGACCTGGGGAGAAAGGGAGAGAGTTTACTGTAACTTTAGTAGGGCTTTGGACCCTGTCTCCTATAGTCTCCTAATGGACAAATTGACAGTGCCCAGGTTAGGTAAAAGGGCATGATGTACAATGAAAACTGGTTGAATGACTGGTAACAGAGCATGATGATCAGGAGCTCAGAGTCTGGATAGAGGCAAGTCACTGGTGATTTTCCGTAGGGTGCCCCCAGGGGCCAATACTGTGACCTGGATGCTTGAACAGAGTGCATGCACCCTTAGCGAGTTCACAGATAATGCAAAACTGAGAGAGGAGTAGCTGAAACACCAGGTAGCTGTGCTGACATCCAAAGTGATGTGGACAGGATGGAGAATTGGGCTGCGGGAGATCTTGTGTAGTTAAACAAAGGAAATACAAAGCTGTGGCACTGGGGAGTAGTAACCCCAAGCATGTGGTGGGGCTAAACAGCTGGAAAGCAGCTCTGCAGAGAAGGACGTGGGCATGAGGGTGTGAACAAAGCCAGCAGTGTGCCTGTGTGGCGAAGAAGGCTGACAGGATCTTGGATGTCATTGGGAGGAGTGTTGTCAGCAGCTCGATGGGGTGATGGTTCTGCTCTGCTCAACACTGGTGAGACACATCTTGGGTATTCAGGGCTGGGCTTGCCAGTACAAGACAGACACAGAGTTACTTGAGAGAGGTCTGTGCAAGGCCAGCAAGTGATGAAGGGTCTGGATCATCTGTCAGACAAAGAGAGGCAGAGCTGGGGCTGTTGAGCCTGGAGAAGAGGAAGCTTGAGTGGGTCTTAAACATGAGTAGAAAGATCTTATGGGAAGGGTTGAGATGAGAGTACCAGACTGACCTCAGTGGTGTGAGGTGACAGGGTAAGAGGCAAAGGAGACAGATGGAAAAACTTGAATTTCCATTTCAATACAACGGAATGTTTTTGTTTGTTTGTTTGCTGTTTTGTTTGGGATTTTTATATGGTCAGCGGGATCAAACACTGACAAAGATTGCTCAGAGTGGTCGTGAAGATGTTCCAGACCCAATGGAACACAGCCCTGAGCAACCACATGTAGCTGATCCTGCCTGAGCTGGGGGCAGGAGGGGGGCAAGGTTGAACTAGATGATCCCCAGTGGTCGCCTCAACTCAAATGATTCTATCTATATGTATAAAGATGCTGTTTATAGCTGAGGATCCATGTTACAGGACCTATTTGCTGAAAACTGTTACTGTAATTAGTCAGGAATAAAATCAGGACAGTAGCTAATAGGGGAGATCTGTAATGAAAGTACAAGAAATTTTTAGATTGGCAAAAAGAATATTTCATTACTTTCTATATAGATACATAATTTCTCTGGTAAAAGCTCAGGAATTTGCCTTTAAAAAGGTTTTCCTGAAGTAGCGAGCAGTGACTCTTAAGTATTTAATAATTCTCTTAAAATACCTGCCTTTTCCTTTAGGGTATGTTTTTATTATAATTATTCACATGTACGAATTAATGTATCCAGTGTTGCTAGATTAATTTCAAAACTCCAGTCTTATTTCGGGAATGGAGTATTGAGTTTTCCAGGACACTTGGTGTACACAGTGTGTTATGGCAAATTAATAGTCTGATTGTTATGGAGATCAGACCCAGAAAAGTAATTTTCATGTTCAAATTTCAGTATTTTCAGCTACCTTTCAGGCCAACTTTGCACCATGTTAATTTTTATTGTTGTTGGTGTTCTGTTTTTTGCTACACTGAAATACCAATAGTTGTTAATTCTCAAGTTTGCATTTTTTTGTGTGAATATAAAGTTTCATGAGGGTTGGAATATACAGAATCATAGAACCATAAAACAGGCCAGATTGTGACAGACCTTCAAAGTTTCTTATGTCCCAACCTTTTGGGGTAAACGGAGTATAACTGAGATTATCTTGCAACCTGTCCAGTCACATCTTGAAAACCTCCAATGAGGTTTTTCTTCCAGCTAAGGGAGGTTGTTTCAGTGAATGATTTTTAACTACTGGAACACAGTGATGAGATGTCCCTGAGAAAAGGGGCCTAGCTCATTCATTCCTCGTGGGACAGGTTCTCCAGCCCTTTGTTCATCTTAGTGTCCCTCCTTTGGATCTTCTGCAGTCTGTTCCCCTCTCTCTTGAGTTATGTGGACCAGAACTGGACAAAGTACTCTAGCTGCAGCCTCACAGCTGGGTGGAGTGGGATGACCACCATCTAAGTTTAGCCACCTTTTGATAATCGACTCAGGAATCATACAGTAATTATGTGTAGATTTGTGTAAGATGTTTCTCTGAAATTTTGATCTTCTTTTTTATTGTTAGTATTTTGAGTCTACCTCTTGCTTTCCATAAAATTATGTATCTGTATGTAAATGTTTAACCATATAAAGGAAATTCTGTTTATGCCTTGTTAGGCTTTGTATGGTTATTTTATAGATAAATTGCATTATATTTCCTATTTATAAAATTTAAGAGTAATTGTAAGTCAATTTCTTCTCAATATTGCCATCTGTTAGTAGAGGTAGCACTAGAGATGTTACAAGATTCAAGGTTGGATACTTGCATAATACCAGACATTAGGAATTGCTTGCATTGTCTTACTCAAACCACATTTTTAACTCAGTTTTTTTCTTGCTTTTTCTTATGCTTTCTAAGCATTTGTGGAATTTTTTTTGTTATTTCTGTTCCTTAAAATGAAACAAAAAAGGATGCTATGGAAATGTCTTTATTCCTCTAAAAGCAGAATATTACCAAGCCTCTGTAGTAATCATCTCAATCTATATTCCGGTCTAGAAACAGGTTGGTTTTTTATTTTTCTCAGTTTTACATGCAATTTTTTTAATGTTTATTATTAGATTTGTTCTGTATGGGTTGTACTCCAAGTTGTATTCCCCCGCTGTTGTTCCTAGTGCACATTGGAAGTTTTGAACATGGTTCAATTCAAGTGAAGTTTTGATTTCTAGTGTATGAATAACTGTCAGGGTTTTCTCATTATAGAAGCAGTTAATCCGTCTGTGGATGTGACACCTCTCTCTAGAGAAACAATCCGGCTTGCAGGAGGAGATGAGAGTGGAGCACAAAACAAAAACCTATGTTTGATTAGAGAGGGTGAGGTGCAAGGGGGAGGAGGAAGGTCAAAGAGCCTCTGGTGCATTTAATTAGGGTAATGGCAGACAAACTGAACAACATCTTAGAAATTCCTTAGTTATTGTCAAGAGTATCTGCTCATTTATGTAGCCTTACTAACGTTGTTTCAGAAGTATTAACTCAGTTCTAGCAGAAGAAGGTGTATTTTTCACCTGAGACCTAGCATGTAAAAATGGGAAGTTTCTTGGTAAGGCGTTTAATGAGTTCCAGAATTCATTTCCTAATCTGATTATTCAGTAAGAAAAATGCCAGCTGTTTCAAGAGCTATTTTTCATCAAGTTTAGCTGTATTTCACTTGCTTATTGGTGGTTCTTGCAAAAGTGAGATAAGCAGTCAGTCTTCTTTTTCAGTGTGGATGGTATGCTGTTGTCACATCTCTGTCTCTTTTAAAATTATGGCATTGTTTGCTGCAGCAGTTGAAACTTTTAGAACCTGTCTGCCCTTTGTGAAATTATTTAGATGTATTATTCTTTTTACTGTATGCTTATCTTGCTATTTCATGTTTTTGTAGTCTCTTTGGTAAGACATACTGAGGTTTTCCGTTTGGTTCTAGCTCAGAGCTGATGTAAACTGGTGAAATCAGAGTTTCAGTGGCTTTTTTGTGGAGGTGTGTGCAAGGTAGAGGTGTGTGCAAGTCCCACAGTGAGCAGGTTGACACAGCTAGTGTGCCAGAGAGCGCCTGTGGTAGTCACTTTCCATGTTAGTTGTTTCCTAGTCTTGTAGCGCCACACAGTTCAGTTTTCTGCGTGCTGTTTTTGAGGGATCTTGGAGCAGTCAAATGAGAAAAGCAGAACGAGTCTTTGTTACGCGTACATGGGTACGCTTAAGTGCCTCTTAGAAAAATGTCTAGGAAATTAAAAGGGATGAAAATCTCTCCCCTCATGTTCCTAGAACAGTATGTAACACTCAATGTCATGCGCACTGGACAATGAAGACTTACTGGCTAGAAGTTAATTTCAGCTGCTTATCTTAAAGGTGCATCCATTGTAGTATATTTGCAGATGTTTTTGTGGTAGCAAAGTTTTGTGATGTGGAGAACTGCAAAGACTCGGTCAAAAGTTGGTAACTACTGAATAATGACTAACAAGATGGAAGAAGGAGATGAATGTAGTAAAATCTAACTAAAATTTAGTTTCAGTTTAATTGCTACAAATTATGCACATAAAGGCAGTATCACAGCCTACAGATAGGACAGAGGTGGGGAATAAAGTGATAAAAGGCAGAATCTGGGTAAAAATACTAAAACCAAGAGTGCTGTTTAGACTGGGAGAAACTAAGACTGAAATGAAAATTCAGCAGTGAATAGGAGCATTGAATCTTGTCTTGGTTTAAAATCTGCTAAGAATAATATCTGCCAGATAAATAATCTGCCAAGGAAGGTGGAAACCTTCGTGGAATGGAAAAACACCACCTCCTTCCAAGTTATTGTGACTTCAAAAATTACAAGACTCCCAGGCAAAAAGATGGGAAAAGGAATAACATTTTTTTTTACTAGCATATATATATATGAGGTATAGATATTATCTATATCTATATCTATATATATCTCAGGACAGACAAACAAAACACCCCCTGAAGTTTTCTCAGCCGTTAAGCGCCCCTTTTCCCCTCCGGTGTAGTTACGGCCACAAGGGGCAGGGGCAGCGGTGGCTGTGGCGAGGCGGCAGCTGCAGCGACGGCCGTGCCGCCAGCAGAGGCTGCCAGGGGCTGCGCCGAGGCAGGCAAGGTGCAGGTGCACCCTTGTGGCCAGGCGTTGGCTCTAGGCTCCTTCGCAGCAAGGAGTCAGGGAAGCACGCAGGCAGGGTTTGGTCACGCTGCCGAAAACCACGAGGTAGCAATATCCTAGTCCAGCCACATTCACTGTCACCCACACGGACCCTCTCCTCGACTGCCGAAAGGAAGGGGCAGTCCTGCCCCCATGCCCCACAGGATCCCAGGCTGAGGTTACACCTCCTGTGATATCCCCTGAGGTGTGGGGGACCTGGGGAGAAACAGTGACAATTCCTGGCACAAATGACCACAGTGATGAAATGACCACAAATGATCATGGTGGGATATCCTCATCACTGTGATCCACCCCCCAAGACAATCTTCACGTGGAAGGCTTGAGAGGAGGATGGTTGATGTTAACAGAATAAGAAGACAAAAATAATAATTCTGGGTTTTTTTGTTGTGTAATTTTTCTCCTTTGTCTTTATGAAACTCCTTGAGAATTTTGTGTGTCTTTTGAAATTGAGGATTTTCACAATTCAAAGTAATCTTTGCTCTCTTTTGCCTCTAATTGTAACGGAGTTCATAGTCTGAGGTGGTAACAAGAATCTCTAATGTGTGCAAGGCACTAAGGCAGAGTCTGAATTGATAGTAGTGGAGCTCTGACCATGATTCCTACAAGTTCTCCATTGTTACTACAGGCTTTCTTGAAGCACTGTGGTTTGGCTGAGAGGAGCCTTGAGTGAAGTGGATGTGGCATTTGATGACTGTTTTTCCTGTGCACTATAGCTTTTCTAGATGGAAATAGAGAGGTCTACAGATGTTATCAACATCTATATTTGTACTAAGTTGCTGAAACTCACTTTTACTCCCCTTCAGCACTTCCTCTTGCTTTCTCTTCTTCCTTACCTACTGTGTTCCTAAGTAAAAATTGCAGTGTACTGTAAGAGCAGAATCATTTAGTGGAGCAGCAAAGTTTCATATTTGCTTTTCCCACATGTAAAAAGGAAATATGTAAATAAAAGGATTTGGTTGTACAATGTGACATGCTTCCACATGCAATAGCAGCTGTCTCCTTCCATATGGTAAATGCACCATCTGCTACCTCTTTGTGAGTGGCTTATTCCTTGCATGGGCCTTGTGGTGTTGGGGGCCAGAAGCTGTATAGCAATGATGTGAACTTGCTAAAGGGATGCAGTGTAACTGCATTCCTTCTCACAGTAGAGAGGGCTCTCTGGGCCTGATGGGGTTGGTGTGACTGGGGGTGTGGTAGCCAGCATCTTTCGTGGAGCATGGGAAAATATAGGGATCTCTTGTTTGCGTATGGACCAGAGGTGACAGCTCTGACTGCAGTGCAACTCATTCCATGAGGTTCATGACTTGGCATATGGTTGTCAGCTACTCAGTGTGGCAGTGGTATGGGCACCATTCTTCTGCACACCTCTGTGTTGCTTGTGTGGATATAGAAGCTCTTTGTGATGTTGTGTCTTTGTTCTGTCTGCTTGATGTAATTAAATTGTGATAGATAGGGTCTGAGTTTTGAACATGCTGCTTTTGATTTAAACTGGCAGATGGGAGTATTTTCATGCAGTTTTGACTGGTTTGACTGAAACACAGAAGACTTTTACTGGTATTCTCTGAGAAGCAAAATAAAGAACAATTACACAAATTTCTTAAGGCAGGCAAGTTAAACAGGTGGTCACAGAAACAACCACCAGAATCATTTAATAATATACTCTTGCAAGGCTACTTATTCTCTTTGAATGCATGTTATAGCAGCAACTGTATTGTTAAAGCACTAGCTGTGATTCAGAATGTCAATGAATTATGTTTGCTCAAAACACAGTGAAAGTAGTGGATTGTCAGAATTTAAAAACATGCATGGGTGATGTTAGAAATATGGAAGTGTTCCTAGGTAAGATTAGACAAACAAGCAGAGGTGACTGACCAGAAATTATAGGGACTTTGTCTTCGGCAGTGAAGGAAGGTGTACATCTAAGTGGCACTGAGTTAGAGTTTTGAGTGCAGATATTTGTAAGTCATAGTCACTTGGCGGCTTCTTATTTATGAACAGCTAGGCAGGTTTTTAATGTGATACCTTCCTATCTAAACCTTAGTTCCTTTCATGAGACTTATAGTACACCATAAATAGCAATTTCTGTTGCATTCATTAAGAATCTTCAAGGTTAGTGTTGCTTCTGACTGAAAACATGAAACTTCAAGCTGTTTTGATTGCAAAATACTGAAGGTGTAGATCATAACTTAGAAAACTCAGAGGGAGAGGTGGTTTCTTGTGATGTATTTTTGCAGAAATACTGAGCTCAGGCTTCACTCAGATACCTGATTGAAGCTTAGAACCAAAGGATCTGGGGCTTACTTTATTTCATTTCAGAAATTATGGTAGCCTGTTTGTATCCTTTTCTGCACGCTGTTCTCTGATGAAATTAGGAGTATGGATAGCTCTGTAGTTCACTCATTTCTGGTGTACTTTCTTTGGATAGCATTGACTAGTGGATGGATCTTCCTTTGTAACTGATAATATAGCATAAGAGATCTCAAAAGCTTTCATTAGTGCTCATTAGATTAGTCAATATGCACAGAAAAATTGATCTATGGATGTATTTCAAAGCAAGAAAAAAACCCCAACCATTTAGGAGAAATATTAAGAAAATATGTAATGTTACTCCTTAAGTGAGCACTTGATACCGTAAAATCAGATTGAGTACTGCAGTTTTGTAAAACAGTCTTTACTCTTTACTATAGAAGTCCTTGAAGATAATGATGGAAAGTTGCCTAGTGCATCTTTCTATAAGATAACTGGAAACTGGTGATAGCAGGATGAATTATAAGACATGCTCTTCTCACAGTGATGTCTTTCAGTGCTCCTAGATTGTATATTGCTTGAACAAACTGTTTTTATCTATTGATGAAACTCTGCTCTCTGGAAAAAATGCAGTTATTTCTTGACAACCATTTTGCATACTTTAATGGTATCATATAAGTTTGCACTGAAGTGTGTATCCTATATTTTTAAAGATGTGTGCAATTTACAGAGGTTTCTTGTGTATATCACTTGAGCTGTTTTCTCTCATCATTGCTCAATATTGACTGCTTTACTGTAGTTTGTATTAAATTTAGTGTTAATATTTATTTCTGTGGCTACTACTATAGAGTAACTTGGTACATTACCCTAATGCAGAGTGAGCTGTAAAATACAGTGCTTTTTATCTATCAGAAGTTAACGTTTTATATATGGGCTCAGTGACACGGAATTTAATTGCACTCAGAAATTAACTTAATATTTTTATTTCAGAAAGCAAATCTTTCCTTAAATGCTTTGCCAGGTAATAAATATCTTTGGATATGCTTGATAATAAAACTGTTGAAGGGGACAAAATATATATAGGCTGTTCAGTGTTAGAGAATGTGATTTCTAGTACGTGGGATATACCAATATATATATTGCTGTCATCAGCAAGGAGGGTGTCTTTTTAGTTTGAAACTTCTGGACTGAAAACTGGAGCACCTAAGTTTGGGCTATTGTTGTTAGGCATCCTGGTCCCTTACAGAAAAACGAATTTTTGTTTGCATATGATCCTGCCTTTCTGCTTACTCTGTAAATTTTTTGTTGGTAATTTGCATTCTTATTAAGACTCCCACCTTCCCCATTTTGAAATTGTGCCTTTGTGTAAGTTTGGCATTGTAATGCAGTGTGTCTCTCAATAGATTTAAGATTATTTTCCTCGAGTGATAAATAGGAATGAATAAAAGCTCAGTGAACCTATTATTAGTCTAAAATAGATTTCATGAGATGGAGTGTTGGTTTCTTCATCAGGAAAGTTTCTTGGGTCTCTCGGGAGTTTTATACTTCATGAAGTCAGTCTATCCAGGAAGACAAAGCCCAGTTGTGATTTGTTGGGAGCAAACTCATTCAAGTTTCAGCTGTGCTGTGCACACTGACACACAGAATATTTCATCCTAGTTACTTCAAAATCAACAGTCTTGATTTTGTTTCATTTCCTAAAGGACCCTCCTGGTAGGGAAGGTGTGATCCACTTCTTTGTGGACCGTTTTGAACGACAGGTTTCTGTTCACGAGGCTGCTTTGCTCTGGAATGGAATGACACAGGATCTTGCTAATGTAACTAGGCCCGCAGCAGTCTCGAGTTTTAAACGTTGTACAGACACAACAGTGCTTCTACTGGTTTAACTAGTTTTGATCAGGATGAGGAAGAGAAGCAAAGGGGAACAATACTAGAAAGCACACAGTTTTGCCAGGTTAAACATATCTATGCTTGTGCTGCTCCTACTGGTGAAATGGTGTTTATTGGTTTAGTGTATCTAGTTTTTGTTCCGATAAAAGCTCTAAAGCTTTTGTTGCCATTTTGTAGAAAAAAATTGTTTCTGTTCAGATTTTATCAACAGCTCAGCTTTTTAATTTTTTAAAATTTTTTTTAAACTGTATGCTGTGAAACATTTGATATTTTTGCATATATTAGTTCAAGAGGTCATTTACATATCTTTTCTAAATTGCATGTTTGTGAATCTTGCAAAATGTCTGTGAACTGTTAGAACTAAATGGTACACGATCTGAAATGGTGAAGGATTTAATTTGTCAAAACAGTGGCTGTTTTGAAGCTGACAGTTTCTGAGTGTAAAAACTAAAGGTTTAATCAAGCAAAGTTAGGTGGAGGAGCTACTGAATTATTGCAGTATATAGCTCTGAAACATGCTGTGGCTTAGTGAAGGTAATGAGAGCGATGGCTGTCTTTGAAAACTGCTCTCTGTTGCTCCTTTTAAAAAAAAAGTTACACTTGATCATTTGGCGTAGAACAAGTGTTCTGACAAAGGCTGTGTAAATAAACTGGAGATAAGGTGATTGAATGTTTGAATGGTAGCAGTAGATTAAAGTGTTCCTTTGTCATATCTTGGAGTCTGTGATTTGCCATGCATTGGCACTCACATTGGATTGATAGAGGGTGCATGTTGTGATTAGGAAAGGTGGTTTTGGGGCTGGATGGTGGCCTGGTGACTGCTGTCCAGTTCTTTACTGGCTTTGGTGCAGCAGCATCTCTGTCAGCTGAGAAACAGCCTGATACAATTCACTTCTCAGTTTGTGCTTTTGAAATGCCCAGCCTGAACTGATGCCTGTGTAGGCTTAAAATAGAAGAGTCTTTCAAGTCAGGTCGGTCACCTCTGTTTCTGTTTATTTAAAGTAAACAAATTAAGGAGGAGATAAAAACTGATTATATGTGTAGAGCTTCTGCCTCTCAGGGTTGTTCCTTGGGAAAGGGAGGTTTTCTGAAAAACTGTGCTGTGTTAATACTGTTTATTGGAAACAAATAAACTAGGAGGTTGAACTTGTAACAATGTGATAGCTTAGAAACAAAGTTTTGGAGTTATATCTATTAGGACAGAAAGATTTTCTTCATTTCGTAGGTCTATTTTGTGAGAATAAACGAAACCCTTAAGTTCTAAGGACACCCACTGTTACTCTTTTTTTCAGGTGGTATCATGGAAAACTTGACAGAACAATTGCAGAGGAACGTCTTCGACAAGCAGGAAAACCTGGAAGTTACCTTATTCGAGAGAGTGATCGGAGACCAGGTTCATTTGTGCTTTCATTCCTTAGTAAAACAAATGTCAATCATTTTAGGTGAGAATTAAGTGTTTTATTTTGAATACTGTGATCTATTTATTTTTTGTTTCAGAACACAACAGAGGAGAAACAATGATTCTATTATAATGCAGTATTTTTGACTCTTTCTGCTTTCATGGTACAGCTTTTTCCTTGTGTTTAGTTGTTTTAAAACATGCTGCTTAAAAATTACTTTATAGGATGAAGAACAGAAGTGTGAGGAAACCAAAAATATCTGGATAGAGAAGCTTCCTTAAAGTGGTTTGAGTAGACTTAAGGCACCGTGCAGGTTTCATTAGTCAGTCAAGGAGATGGTTTTGTGTCTGTTCCATAGTAATCATTGTAGTTAGCACATTTAAAGTGCTAGCAAATCTGATTGCTTCCTTAATTTTGAGGGGGAAAAAAACCACCTAAAACAAAAGAAACAAACACCCCCCAAACACAACAAAAATCTCCCCAAATAAACAGGAAAAAAGCCACCAAAAAAATCCCAAACCAAAACCACAGAGATTATATGTTTAGTAATCGAAAAGTTTGCTGGAAACAGCTTTCAGCATGTGTTAGAATTAGTTGTTCTAAATACAAGTAGCTCTTTATCCCAAGTTGCTAGTAGGATTACTTTACCATTGTCAAATAGTGTGCATTAGTAAGTTCAGTTATTCGTTGGTGTAAATGAGATGTGTTTTGAGAAAAACTTGAATAGTAGTCAGTAGGTGGAGTGCTGTAGTTTAATGTTCGTCTTTACAAAATAGGAAAGCAAACGTTTCTTCAGCAGTAAAAAAAAATCTTTTGTCAGCTGTCTTGATGGTAACAAACAAATCCAAGGCAAATTTTTCAACTTCTGAAAGTGGGAATTATCCAGAATACCAGCTTATGATCCACTGTGCACATGGTTGGCAAATGTAGGCAGGTTTTGGTTGCATTTGCTCTGTGATGGAAGTGTGATTCAGAGGTCCTGATGTACAATTGACATAAAGACATAATTCTTTTAAGTTCAGACAGTATGACACACAGATAATACCTCTTATTTGCATCTTGGCATCTGAACTATCAGTTTCAGCTTCTCAGCTGTACTGATACTCATTTGGGAACTGGTTTCTGTGTAGCAGTAGCAGAAAGGTAAACTGTTCCAAAACTTACTTTCTAGTGGTGTTTTGAAGTTTTGGGTTATTTGTAATGACTTGTGCTTTTAAAGCCAGTGTCAAGCAATTGACTGTTGGTTCATGCACACCATATAAGTGTCTCTGGTATCTCAGGTAGAAAATAATCTTAATTATTTCCAATTCCCCAAGAAAAGGATCCTTAAAGTATTTTCAATCCTTAAAGAATCTTTCTTTACATTCTTTTGCTGTCCCTTGAAAGTTGTATACAGACATGTATGTTCACGCAGCATATGACTGTGTGAAAACTAAATTTTTTTCCACTTAAGTGTTACCTCTTTTTGATGAGTCAGAGTGATACAATATATATTGAGAGAAAATAATTATTTTTAATTTTTTCCTTTGGAGTTCTCTGTGATTACAGATGTCTTGCGGTATTTGCTAACTCAGTGTTCTGAAGAAAAGTTTCATTTAAGCTTGATGAAATAATAACCTGTATTTCGTTTAGAACCTATTATCTGTTGAATAATTTGTCAAGAAGTCTTAACAGAGAACATGCCAAAAGATCTGGCGTATGTCCTGAGCATTGTTTTCTGAGTCCCCTTGCAGTGCTATATGCTTATGAGCTTTGGATTTAATCTCTGAAGATTCATCTTTGTATGCATTTTACGTTACTTTTTGGGAGAAACAATTTAATTCAAATTGTGCATTAAAGAATCTCTTCTTTAAGAAAAAACACAAGCCTTAAAGAAAAAAAATAAACAGTTTTGTAAGAAGTCTTTGTTTTGTTAAACTGCTGAAATGATTATGTAAGCTTTTTTCCATTAGATACCAAATTTTTAAATTGAGTTCAAGGAGATACTTTGATTATTCCAAAGTAATTTCTTAACTTTTAATGTGGATGCTAAACTAACTTAACAAAATGACTAAGTTTTGATGGTGTTTGTTTCCTGCATTGTGTAGGCTTGAGGTGTAGGAAGTTTTTGTTTAAGTACTTAGCTACTTTGTTAAATTTATGTGTATTATAAAAGGTATATGTTGTGCATGATACAAGTAATAATGCTGTTGTGTACTAGTGCATTATTTCAGTTTTTCAGGATGTTCACGCTTCGTTTTTTTTTCCTTTTGATTTCATTTAGTTCTGACAAATGTACTGTCTTTTTCTGTGAATCAGCACTTTCTATAGATAAAAAACTGGTGGATCATACAATAGATATATGAATATTTTTGATAAAATATTCATTAGGTTTATTACATGTTTACAGAAAGCCTGTAATACTGCATTTTACTGAATATAGGCACTGTTTTAAGAATTAAACATGTTCCTAGTCTCCTTTTCTTTGATAAAATGGGTAGCAAAAAAATTTCTAATATGAAACTTCTGGGGTTTTTTTATTAACAGGATTATTGCCATGTGTGGAGACTATTACATTGGTGGACGTCGTTTTGCTTCACTCTCAGACCTGATTGGTTATTACAGTCATGTGTCCTGCTTGCTGAAAGGGGAAAAGCTCTTATTTCCAGTAGCACCTCCAGAGGCAAGTAAAAGAAAATTCTGAAGACTAATTTACTTAAATGTTTGTAACTTTATCACTATTGATAGTTTTCTTTGGGAAAAATATTTTAGAAAGTTTCCTGTAGTTTTGTATAGGCATACGTAGAAGTATAAGGAGTATAAAAATGCAGTTTTACTGATACAAAGCAATGATTAAAAAAATTTGCTATTTAATAAAAATACATAATGAGGAAGATAGAGGTATTGCAGTTATCTCATAATGTAGTAACATTATTTTAAGTAGACAAGCAAGAAAATAGTGAGTTACTGGCCAATAAAGAGCACCGTTGTAATGTAATCTTCACTGTTCTGTGAAATTTTGCATATCTGACAATTGTTTCAAATATGCACCCTGGAGATAACAAAGGTTTCTTTCACATGCCCATTCTTAAAGCAATAAAGTAATTAAAATTAAACAAAACACTACAAAATATCCCCTGTAACAAAACCCAAAACCTGAATAAAGATGTTTCTCAGTCTTAAAATTCTGGACATTCCTTCCGCTCTAAGTGAAAAAAGTTTAGGTGCTCTCTTAACCAACTTATTACACATTTCTAGTTTCCAGTGGTTTTGAGCTTTGAAAATTTAAAACTGGCAAGGTGGATATAAGTGATGTTACCAGTTCTTTGCCCCAGCTATTGCATAATGCTTGGGAGAAGGATTCTACAGTATAGAGTATACAGTATAGAGTATAGAGAAAAAAACATTGCTCTCTTTTAAACTGTAGCCTGTGGAAGACAGAAGGAGAGTTCGAGCAATTCTACCTTACACCAAAGTGCCAGAAACTGATGAAATAAGGTATGTTTGAATGACAGTAGTAGCTGTGAAGTTCTCAAGAGTATTTATAAATAGTGATAATTTAACTAGGTGTACAAATGCAGATACCTTCCAGTTGCATTTTAGACTTGACAGTTAGATTAAAGGATGATACCTCTCTGTTGTTCCGTTGGAAATAAGAATAAGACTTTTTGTTCTTATTATATTTGTTTGTATTAATTGCAAGGGAAGGTACATTAAGTACATAGAATTAAAATTAGTAATTTTATAATTTTAAAGTATGTTTTATAAAGCCCTAGATTTTTACCAAAAGGATAAATTTATGTGTCAAAGAATCCTATATGGAAATGCCTTATCTGAGTGTGTGAAAGAAATAAGCTAGGCTTTTTTCCTGAACTACCACAGAACTAACTATTAGTAGATGTATAGCTAAGGGGAACAATTCAGATCACTAGAAAATGAGCCTTGACTACTTATAAATTCAATAATGGAAGAAGCGATTCTTTGAATAGAAGACCATTTTCTGGTAAATTGGAATTGATACTGCTTTCTTGAGATGGTTTTTCTTTCCAGGTAAAAAATTAGGAGGATTTGAAAGTGGTTTGTGGTGATTTCTAATCTCTCTAATGAGACAGGTTTTGTGAGTTAATGTAATACACCAGTTGAATAGGGAATTTTCTTAGGTTTAGGACTATTATCTTAAAAGGCAGAAAAAGATATGAGAGCTTTATATCCTCATTTGGATGGAAATTTATTCCAAGACTCACAGTCTAGTCTGATCCTTTAAAGGATGATAGGAGGATATTTGTTTTTGTAATTATGTGTTTTAGTAAGGTGGTAGGACTGGGAAGGGGCTCTCTAGTGGCACATTGCAACTAAGGCTTCCTACTATATGTGAGAATAAAAAAAAAGATTGAGTCCTTTACATGCCTTATTGCACCTGTCATCTTAAGAGGAAATAGCATTTTATTGTTTTGATATCATAACAAAAATTGTAGGCAATTAAACCTTTTCTTCCTCTTTTAGCATAGAGCTGAAATGAAGAGTTAGTATTTGGGTTTTGAGGTCTACATGGCTGAAATAGTTCTGTTCATGGCGTAGCTAAGACCAAAGTTCTCAGTTTGTTCTAGAATGAATTAATATGCTCTTGAGGACATTAAGTATTTCAGAGAATCTTGACTTAGAATTTTAGTATCAGGTTGAAATTAAGCAAATTTGAAGTATTACTGATTTAATTTCAGCTTGTCTTCATGCAGTAACTATACAGTGATGGAGTATGCTCTTGTTGTCTGTCACCTGTTAAAGCTGAATAGCAGTTGAATTTATTCCTTGTTTTCAATAGTGGTTTGTTGCTTTTTGTTTTTTCTGTTAGCCTACTTAAGATGAAAGCCATGCCATAGACATTTGCTATGAAATTTTGAATTGAAATAGTAGTTAATGAACTTAAGTGCTTTATTGTTTTTCCTGTACCCTGATGCATCATGAAACATGATTGAAAATTCTGTGCTGCAGTGAAAGGTTTTCATATGACCTGAGTTTGTGCCCTTAACGTTTAAGGAGTAACTTACATTAATCTTCCAGAAATGAAAACTCCCTTAGACCAGGTGCTGAGTCCTGCACTTCGGCCACAGTAACGCTTTGCAGAGCTACAGGCTGGAGGAAGAGTGGCTAGAAAGCTGCCCCATGGAAAAGGACCTGGGGGGGCTGGTCGGCAGCCAGCAAGAAAATGAGACAGCTGTGCCCAGGTGGGCAACAGAGTTAATGGCATCCTGGCTTGGATCAGCAGTAGTGTAACCAATAGGACTAAGAAAGTGATTCTTCCCCTGTGCTCAACACTGGTGAGGCCACACCTTGTGTACTATGTCCACTTCTGGGCCACTCAATTCAGCAAAGACATTGAGGTCCTGGAGTGTGTCCAGAGAGGGGTAATGGAACTGGTAAAATGTCTGGAGTACAAGTCCTGTTAGGAGTGGCTGAGGTAGCTGCAGGGCCTCAGCCTGAGGAAAAGGAGTGTCAAGGGAGATCTCATTGCTCACTATAACTCCCTGAAAGAAGCATGTGGCCAGGTAGGGTTCAGTCTCTTCTGCCAGGCAACCAGTGACAGGATGAGAGGACATAAGCTTAAATTCCCCTTAAGTCTCAAGGGCAGCTTTACGTTGGACATTAGGGGGAAATTTTTCGCGGAAATGGTGATTAGACATTGAAATGCTGCCCATGGAGGTGGTGGAATTACTGTCTCTGAAGGTGTTTAAGGAAAGACTGGATGTTGCACTTAGCGCCGTTGTCTGGTTGACATGTGGTATTTGGTCATAGGTTGGACTCGATAATCTCAGAGGTCTTTTCCAACTTAATTGATTCTGTGATTCTCTGATGCTGAATGTTAATGCTTCTTACGCTTTTCCTGTAGCTAATTGCACTGCATCTCTGATAACTGCTCTGTATTCTCTTTGTATCCCTTCAGATGTGAGAACATAATGAATAGGTCTTCCACAACTTATATTATGCAAGATAATCTTTCAATGAAAGGAATATTGTTTTCTTATAATCTACTAAGGATTATTTTACTTCTGTTTCATATTTGATTTCTCTTGATAAAAGAACAATATTACAGTATTTTAATATTGCTGTGTTATTTTTGTTTTATACATCAGCACACTTTGAAGTTGACAGCACTGAAGTATGTATGAGATACTAGACATAAATTAAAAGTATAAAAATTTGTGTGTAGTAGCCACTTAACTGTGAGGAAAAATACACATGTGCTTGGAATATCAATTCCTGCATTTTTCACAAACAGGTTTTCTGAAATATTTTATGGTAATTATACTCAAGGATTCATTGTGTTCATTAAACTTTTTACTATGTCTGATTTAAATCTTGCTGTAACCCTCTTCAGTTTCCTTAAAGGAGACATGTTTATTGTCCATAATGAATTGGAAGATGGCTGGATGTGGGTTACAAACCTACGGACAGATGAACAAGGTCTTATTGTAGAAGACCTGGTAGAAGAAGTGGTAAGTAATTTTTGTATTCAGATTTCTTAAATGAATGGGATTTTTTGATAAAATATTGTTGAACAAAAACTAGTAATATTTAATTGCTTGTTTTCTAATTATGTACTTTTCTAAACCCAGTAAATTGATCTAGTAGTTCTAAAATGCTAAAACAGACCTTTATGTGTAGTTCATTACCAAAAAAATGCTTCTTAATATGTTGTCCGAAGATAAGTACAAATGAATGGTACTGTAAATTTACTAGGCACTTCCCTAAAATCGCCTGTCCTGGTGAAGAATCATTAAATTGCATTTCTTTCTTGCAATTGCCATGAAATGTTCACTAACTCAACAGAATGTAATTTTGCATTGTGGTAGGTCTTTCTCTTTATTATTATTTAAGGATGAAACTTGGGTTAAAAATTTATTGGTGAGAGGAAAAAAAAGGAAAAAATAGATTTTTTTATAACATCTTCTTACACAGTACATATGTTTTGCTAATAGCAATGTTACTTGAGATGCTTCTCGTAGACGACCTGTGAATAGCTAAATTGAAGTGGCAGTACTAGACTACTGATCTGTAGACTGATAGGTCAGATAGGTGAGACTGATGATATTTTAACCTTAGGAAAGTTGAGATTTTAGAAAGTTATCACCTCTAAAGGACTTGGATCATGACAGAAGTAATCATCAGAAATAACATATTTTTACTGAATTTTCACCTAATGAATGAAGAAGAAAACTTTTCATAGAGCTGCAGTAAACCCTTTGGTTAAAAAATACCTCAGACTTCTAAATGTAATTTTTTTTTTACAGAAGGTCTTAACTTAAGATTTTTTTTTTTTGAAATTGAATTGTACTGTTGTCATTCACTTGATATATTGATTTTCTCATAGGGCAGAGAAGAAGATCCCCATGAAGGCAAAACGTAAGGATTTTTGTTCTGTTGTTTAAAAGCAATCGTTACTGTTTGTAAACTTCTACTATGAGATTACTAAATTTTTGGGAAAGTGACTAAAGAGATTTATTTTTTAATCTCAATACTTTTTTATATACTAGCTGCTGCAGATGCAGGGATAATTAACATGAAAAAGTCCTTTAATAAGTATGTCTCTTGCTAATGGGTATTGCAGTGCTAAAATCTTAGATGAGTCCATGTATGATCACTTTCAGCCAAAATACTCACCATGGAGTATTTCTTGAATACAGTTGCCTTGGAGATAACACTAAATACTGTAGCAAAGTACTATTAGAAAATGTCTCTGTTTGCCTCATGAGAGGGAGTGTTGATCTGCAGGAGGGCAGGGGGCCTCTGCAGAGAGATCTGGAGAGGCTGGGTCAGTGAGGCCAGCGGTGTGAGATTCCACAAGGACAAGTGCTGTTTCCTGCCCGTGGTTCACAAGAACCCCTGCAGTGCTACAGGCCGGGGCAGTGGCTGGAAAGCTGCTCAGCAGAAAGGACCTGGGGTGTTGGTCAGCAGTGGCTGAACATGAGCCAGTGTGGGCCTGGGGGCCAGAAAGGCCAGTGGCATCCTGGCTTGGGTCAGCAGTAGTGTGCTCAGCAGGACCAGAGGGCAGGTCAGGGCAGTGACCGTCCCCCTGTACTCAGGACTGGTGAGGCCACACCTTGAGTTGTATGTTCAGTTTTGGGCTCCTCACAGCAAGAAAGATACTGACGTGCTGCAGTGAATCCAGCGAAGGGAAACGGAGCTGGGGAAGGGTCTGGAGCACAAGTCTGATGAGAAGCAGCTGAAGGAGCTGGTGGGGCACAGCCTGGAGAAAAGGAGGCTCAGGGAGAATCTCATTTCTCTGTACAGATGCCTGAAAGGAGGTTGTAGCCAGAAGAGGTCTCTTCTACCAGGTAACAAGTGATAGGACAAGAGAACACTTGCTCAAGTGGCACCAAGGGAGGATTAGATTGGATATGAGGGAAAATGCCTTCACAGACAGGGTTATGAAGCCCTAGAACAGGTTGCCCAGGGCAGTGGTAGAATTACCATCCCTGGAGGGTTTTAGAAGGTGTGTATATGTGGCACTTGGGGACATGGTTTAGTGATGGACTTGGCAGTGCTGGGTTAAGGATTGAACATGATGATCTTAAAGGTATTTTTCAACCCAAAGGTAATGTGATCCTACAGTTCTGTGATTTACATAATAATTGTCTTGGTTTGAAAGACAGGTGTCTGCTAAGGAAGGTAGGAGCCTCCTTTGGAATGGAAAATATAACCCTCTTCCCTCCGAATTATTATAATTTTGAAATTTAGGGGCTCTCAGGCAAAGATATGCGGAATAGGAATAACAGTTCTTTACATATATATATAACAAGGCAAACAACAAGAACAGCAATGGCAGCGACACCAAACAGAACCAGAACCCATTGCCGGCCTATCTCGGCTGTCGGGCCCTTTCCCTTGGGTGCAGTTCCGCTCACGGCCGGCAGGGGCGCTGGTGGCTCCGGGGAGCAGGGCGGGTGCGATGGTTCCCCCGCGGCTGCAGGGGGCGCTCCGGAGAGAGCTCGGGGAGCTCACGTTAATGGCGGCTTGGCCGAGAGACGGAAGGGATGGAGGGAAAAATGTTCACAAATCCCCTGGGGCAGGAATGAGCACATAATCCCGGCTGGTAGACGAGATGTATCAAACTCCACAGCTGCAGTGGGAGAGCTGGGAAGTCTCGGGAGGCAGGGGATGCGGAGCTTCAGTGTAGTGAAGACTTGGAGCAGTGGCAGAGGAACGGTGGGGGCAGGGCAGCTCCCAGCGGGGCAGGAAGGGCTGGCTTAGGATCCTGGGGTTTTCCCTTGAGGCACCCCAGCAGATGGTGAAAAGTCTCTTTTTCAGCGGGGTAGGATGTTAACAAGCTCCCAGTGCAATGGCCTCTCCCACAAGCAGAGCTCCACTGACGGTAGAAGAAAGGCTGCAGAAGGCAGAACCCCGCAATGGTGATGAATTCTCCCCACTGCGACCACAGCCTTTCTCGCCTCTGAATGCTGAGAGAACAGGAGCCCTAGGAGCTCCAACCAATCCCTTTTTCCCAGTCCAAATCTTGCAGCATCTCTGCCCTGCATGAGAAAACCCTAGGTAAAAGAGAGTAGCCAGCTGGACCCCTCCCCCAAGTTGTGGCCATGTCTTTTGTCTCTCTTAAAGATCCAGTCGTTACTGTCTCTCTTAACACATATGAGGGAAAATTCCTTAAGAGAAAAAAAAGGAGAACTCCTAAAACCCCAACAGTAACTCTTTAAAATTTGAAGAGAAAGTCATAGACTCTAAGTTTCATTCTATTTGCTTAAATACTTTGAAATTTTTTTTTAATTGAATACAGCTTAGAGTCAGCAGTGTGTTGATATGTCCGTCTGTTCATAGATTACTTTCACAAGTGAAAGTAAGTGGCAGTTCTGAAAAATGTCTAATGGCTTGATGACTTAGTCTGATGTCCTCATTTCTTTATTATATTTGTGCTTGCTGGTGTTTTGCTGTTTCCTACTTTCCAAGAGGGTGGTGGCAGAAGGAGGCATTTCATTGGTCTGTTTGGTCTGCTGTGTTCTGCTAGTCAATTTGGCAGTATGGAATTCAAATATGAACTTTTTATTTTTATATTTCCACAATGGTTTGTAGGAGATGCTTGGAGCTTTGATTCTGTCTTTCAGCAGTTGTTTGCCTTTCAGAGGAATCCATAAATTAATATCTCAAGGTAGTATAGAAATAAAGTTAGAAATTGGGGTCTTTTCTGATACACAAAAGCACCATATCTTTAGCTTTCCTTTAAATACAAATTATTAAGTTGTAGCATGTCAAGCTTTTCTGAATAGTGGTAAGTATCAGGCTGACTAGGCAGAGGCTGTGAACTTTTGTGGGGTACTGCTCTGACACAGGACTCTGGGAAAGTACAAAGATGTGAGATCAAAGCAGGTTGTATTCATTAATCTAACAAAGCTAGGTTTTGTTCCCACAGCTCTGGCGAATCTGAGTTTGAGGTTTTCTGTATGTGTTTAATTTCTTGTTTGAGCTTCAGATTTCATGATTCTAGTACATGGCTGTATGATTTCAAATAATGCCTATTAAATTATCTACTTTTTGGGCAATTTGTATCAATCTCTAAACACAGTTGTATTTGAACATGAGCTCCAGGTTTTGGATATTTTTGCTGAAAGTAATTTATTTATATACCTATTAGTGTTAGTTTTTTCATGCTATTGGTAGAACAGAATCATTAAGCAGTAGTCATTGATTGTCTGATCTATATATATATTGGGTCTTTTAAAATAAAGATTAATTCATAGGTGCCAGAGTCTTGGATGTCACCACAACCAAAAAAAGAGATCTGGTAGTCTTGCTTTCTAATTTTTCTCTTCATCTTTGTTAAGATGGTTCCATGGGAAGATCTCGAAACAAGAAGCTTACAATTTGCTGATGACAGGTACATGTACTTCTGATGTGAAATGCAGTGATAGTGAAATTGCACAAAGTGATCCTATTAATATTAAACTGTGGCAAAACTTCCTTTTAGGTCTGAACATATAAGCGTTTTAGATTCCCTAACCCCTCTGGTTGCTGCCTCAGTAGAATACTATGGAAAAAAACTGTCATGGCTGTCAGTACTGAGTATGTTCTCAAGTAAAGTTAATTTAATAATTTTTGATTTAATTAATTTTTAAATTATTATATGTGGAATCAACTATTTCACTTTCATAAAGCAAATATTTCTTTAAATGAAAACAGTACTTCTAACCCAAATTGTCTAATAGCCTACTTTAAATGCTGGAACAGAGATTGTGTTTTTTTGAAAATGTTAGCAAAGTTTTTTGTGTGCTGTTTTAAAGAGATGGCAAAGATGTGGCTAGGTTACAGGCTACAGCTGAACAATTTTTTGTTAATTTTGGTGGTTTAGTACTAGTTCTTCTAGTTTGAGATCACTGCTGGAATTTACCTTTATAGGGTTTGTATTTCTTCAAGTGTGCAGTTCTTCCTAGTCTATGTAGAAATAGATTTAGTAAGGGTTTACATATATCACTAAGAAAAATAACACTGTTATGATGTCTTTTCAGTTGGTCAGGTGTGCAGTTTTCTTGTGAGGCCTTCAGATAATACCCCTGGTGATTATTCACTTTATTTCCGGACCAGTGAAAATATTCAGCGTTTTAAAATATGTCCAACATCAAACAATCAGTTTATGATGGGAGGCAGATACTATAATAGGTACGTTTTGATGGCAGAAGGAATTGTGCATATCTTATGCTTGTATAACTTGTTCCTGATAATTATTTATTATTTACTACTATGATTTTAAGACTGTAGTTTTCTTTATACTAAATATTTTCCCTAATTTCCTTAGTAGTTACTTCTAACTGAGCAAGTTCTTACAGCTTAAATAGCCCAAGTGTAACTTGTTTGTCTTGAAGTACTTGTGCTTCTTCTGCAAACTAGTTGCTTCACTCTGTAAATTGTGGTTTGAACGGTTCATGTGGATCCATAAATTGTGGATGAGTAATTAAGAGAATACTCTATTTGAAGCAGCCTGGAAGTTTCTCCTTGTGTTCTTGTCTGTTTGAAAAAGGGAAAATAAAAATGCTAATTTTATCTGAGACAATCAATAGAATTTTCAAGTAATAGAAATGGGTATTTACAAGAAAGGGGAAAACACCTTCATTGTTGGAAAAAGTTGCTGAATTGCACTGAAATATGTGCATGATACTTGGAACAGAAATACAGGTGAGTTCATTTAGAGTGAACAAACTTAAGATGCATTTCTTTTGCCATTGGTGCAAAAATACAGTAATTTGTATAAAAAGAAATAATGAGGTGTTTCCCCTTTTGTGGGAGAAACTATCAGTACACCTCCATCTTTGCTAGTATCTTTTTTCGAGTTGTAGCTGGAAGACTTTTCAGTAGTGACAACCCACTTTACTCTTTTAACAGAGGTCATTGCCTGTCTTAAAATAAATCAGCATTTTCCCAGTTTTGCTCACCTAGAACCAGGGCATTCTTACCCCAGTAGAGAATTTCTGACATTTGCAGTTTGGCTTCTGAGTGGGTAGAGCTTCAGCAGCTGTTGTGTCTGAGAAAATGTAAAGGTCTCCTCACTAAGTTCAGTGGACTTTCTCATATGACTTCACTTGCATGATGCTTTGAGGCTAAACAATTGGACCCTTATGAACCTATGCCCATGCCACACCCAGCCTGCTTGAATAGCTTCTTCATTAATCAGTCTGGCCTCTAGCCATCCTCACTGAAAACCAGGCTAGCTGCAGTGTCAGCCTTTCATGAAGGTAAATGTCCATTTCTAGTTATATGGCTTATTAGGAGGCTGATAGGCCAGGAGCCCCCCACCCTTGGTGACGTCAAATTAATCAGGAAGTTAGCGGAACTCTTATCAGTCTCAAACGGTTTTGTAGCATTAAATAGTATACTTTCAGAAAGTTAGTACATTGTTATTGCTTCAGATTACTTCACAATACAGTGCTGGATTCACGTGGGGTGTAGATTACATTTATCTGAAAGATACTATGCAGCTGAACAGAAAACAAGATTGTAAAGTTCAGCAGCAATTAATTACGACAAAGTGCCTTAAGAATTTTTTTTTTAGTATTTTGGTACCTAGTTTGCAAAGATCTCCCTCAGTGTGAAAGAAATTCTTTGTTTTTGTTGCATTTTTGGGAGAATTACCACTATACTCTTAAATTCACATTCAGTTTCAGGTTGGTAAGTTTGCTGGAAGTTCAAACATGTAATGAAGAATGCAGCCCTTAGGTGCCACCATCAAGGCACAGAATCCTAGTTGCTATGTTACTCTAACTACAAAAGGAGTTTTTAAATACAACTGAATTTATTCTTCAGCCCATATTACAAAATTACAGAAGTTTTGCAGGCACCTGCTCCTTACATTGAGGAACTCCTGATGGCATTTTTAATAAAGGAAGCAGAAGATGCATTGAAAGTCAGTGAGTGAGAAGAATTATACAATGCTGTTTTACGAAATGTTGGTAGTAGCTATTCAACCTGTGAAATATGACTGAGTCATTGCTTTCTGTAGTGTGACACAGTTGAAATTCTTATGCAGAAAACAGCATATGCAGACAACATCTCAGTAAAAATCAATTATTTGATTTCATTAAAAATGGAAGAAAAATTAATCTCATTTTACATACCTGAAAAATAAAAATACTTCTGGGAAGCTAATTTTATCAAGTTTGCACTAGTTCATAGCTTCAGAATGAGATAGAAAAGCCAACCAAGATGCCTTGATATAGCTTTATTTAGATGTTTTTGAGATTTTTACAGTATCAGCTATTGTTCTGTGTTGAACACATGCCTTAGTCATATCTTTGCACACACAGGTGAGTATGCGAGAACTGAGAAGACACACTCAGTATATTTTTATCTACTTATTTAGCTCTTTTTCTAGATTGATATTTTGCATGTAAATGATTAATTTCTATTATGCCCCTCTTGCTGTTCTTTATTACAGTGTAAATTTCAGTAGCCGCAGAAATAAATTAGAGCAACTTAAATGCCTTGAATTTGAGCTTGTATCTGTCACTACTTTTCTCCTGAGCCTTCCAAGTGCAATTGCAATCTGAATCTGGTGATTTGAATGAATGCTTCCCTCTAGAGGAGTGCTACTGACATGAGTACTTGAAAGGATAGCTCAGTGATGTCCAGTCATAATCTGTATAAGCCCTGCTACAAACCTTCTCTGTTTTCTATTCCTGTCCTCCAAGAAAGAGATTGCACATCACTTCAGAGTACATCCCATTCCACTTAGCTAATTACTCTAGGACTTACTTGGAAAATTATTGCCAATGAAATAACAATTTTCAACCTGGTTGGAAAGCAGGTAATGCACATGTACTAATTGAATGTGCAAAGTGCAGTGTTCTCATTTGAGATTTTAAGCAAGTCATTAAAATATTGTGCAGAGTTTAGAATTAACACATTCTGAATACAGTTTTGTGAACTTCGTTCACTTCCGTATATTAGTAAATCATCATTGTTGCAAATAAGATTATGATGATTGACACTTGATTTTGTTAAAAATTTACGGGAAACTTTTCTGTGGTTTTATGGAAAAGCAGATTCTCAAACAGAGGAAAAATTAATGTGTTTAACATTTCAATCTTTTTTCTTACTGGAACAGTATTGCTGACATCATTGAGCACTACAGAAAAGAACAGATTGTTGAAGGATATTACTTGAAAGATCCTGTCCCAATGCAGGTAGGATTTAATCTCTGAACCTTTGATGTTGAAATCACAGACTGAATCATAAAATCAATTTAAGAAATGAATTACAGCAGAGATACCAGTGGTAGATAAACAGCATCAACTCCAGTAGTCAACAGTTTCAATGTTTTAAGCTCGTCTGTTTCTTTTGTTTTATTCTCAAATACATACACTTATCAAAGACTGTCTTTGACTGTAGTCAACAGAAAGTATGGTGAGTACTCTCTGTCCTGTGAGGTGTTCGACCTCTGCTCTGTGCCCCTAGCTCTGTTCCTGGGTTTAACCATACTTTGATTTAGTCCCATTTTAAGGGGAACTAGTCTGCCCTTCTCTCTTCTGTGTCTTGGGTTTTTCTCCTGTCACAGGAAACCTGTACACACAGAAAAGCTTCAAGGCTGATTGCAGGGCTAGGATTGCAGCACTTGTTCTGGAGCGTGCTTGCGCCATTGCAGAAGTTGATTCTAAGAGATCACCAGTAATAAGCACACCACATCATTTTAACTTTTCGTGAGCTTATAGCTTGTTACAAAATTTACATACCTATTTTATTCCTTTTCTGTTCCCAAGCTTTCCCGTTTCAATGGAAATGAGAAATGTGCTGTTCCTGTCCTAAAGAGAGCTGCAGTCAATTCATACCACTTTGTGAGATCTTTCATATTAATATGAGAGCATTTCCTCTGTTCACCTAGCTAAGCACACGAAAGCTGATCCTGTCTCTTTGTAATGTTTTCATTGCTGTCTTGCTGCTACCAGTTTCAGTGTGAACTTACATTTCTTGAACATGTACCAGAACAATTTAGAATGTTATGCGTAATTCCCTTTCTCTCTGGAAAGCACTTACCAAACATACGTGTCATTTTCTGTGGTGGGTTGACCCTGGTGAGCTGCTAAGGACCCGCACCTATGTTTGCTTACTCCCTGTTCCTATGGAATGGGTCAAAAGCAAAAAAACTCCTGGGTTGAGATAAATACCGTTTTATAAGCAAAGGAAGGGGTGATGGGGTGATGCAAAGGCAATGACTCAGCACCTCCCACAAGCACACTGGTGCCCACCTGCTCTCTGAGACCTCCCTGTGCAAACACGCATGATGTGATCATGATGTTACATGGCAGGGAATACCTCTCTGATCAATTGTCATCATCTGTCCTGGCTGTCTCTGCTCCCAGCATGTTGTCCACCAAGCCACCTCACTGAGGAACGGGGCAGAGTGGGAAAGGGAGAAAGTCTTGAGGCTATGCAGGTACTGATCTACTAGAGCCAGAACACTGGTGTGTTACCAGTATTGTTTCAGTCCCAGAAACAAAACACAGCACCTTAGGGGCTGCCATGACAGACATAGTTAAGTCCACCCTCGTGAGACCCATATGTTGGCATAGCCAACTGTATCACCCCAGTCCTCCAGTGAGTGACTCAGCTGTTCATGTCTGATTTTCTGTAAGTATCAACAGGTGTAACTTCTGTGTTGCACTAGGAGATCTATACTTTGTTATTGCTTCTTTCCTGTACTGCTAATTGTGTTGTGTCCTTGGTGCTTCCCCATTGTTTGCTGCTGTTAACTTGTGCTCAGTAATGTGATTGGGACAGAAAGCAAATAGGAATTCTGAGACTGCTTGTTGGAAAACTTTCTTTGTGCCCCATCATTCCTCTTTAATCATGGCAGTAAGTCTTCATTTTAGCTTTTCACATACGCGAAAATTACAGTTTCTATATTAATAAACTCTACACTGGCTAATTTTCCATGTGCGAGTACTTCAGATTCTTTTAACATAGCCAGATACACTTGTGACTTTATTTAAAAATTTAGTGGTCAGTGGTGCAGTTAATGTTCAGCTTTGTGTTACTGCCCTTCCACATACCACCATGCTCTATGTGTTTGAGAGGGAAAACAAATATAAAAGTTTTGCATCCTTTTAAGGTCAATCTGATTGAATTCTTGTGTCTCATACGATATTTACTTAAAAATACTTGTCACTAGATCTCTTGTTTTGTGCATTACTCCTTGTGTAGTTATGTTACAGACATCTTGACAGGTAATTATGTAATGTTACAGACATAATTTCATAACATCTGGATATAGCTTCCATTGTGGGTCCTGTAATTCCTGTTAGTATTACCAAATTATTTTTCATCTTGCTTTTGTTGTTTTCATCAAAATCATAATTCTTGTGTATATATGCACAGGAAGAAAAGTAGAATATTATGTAAAAACCAGTTTATAAGTCTCTTTTCATCCCAGCAATGTCCTTATTACTTAACAGTCTTGCTTTTCTTGGTTTTTTTTACAGCTAAAAAACTTTTGCTGATCAGTTTACTTAGTAATGTCAGGTGTGGCTTGGGTTTTGGCTGTATTTATTATTTGCATTTCCAGATCCTACCATTTTTTGTGTGAATTTATCCCATTTGTATTTTCTGTTTCTGCTTTCTTCTTTTGTCTTGAGTTCTGCTCAGTTACAGCATGTGAGTTCTCACGAGATTAATGAGGGACTGTGCCACTTTGAGTTGGTTTTAATTATGATCTGCAACATTTTTGTTGCTTCAGAGTTAATCCATGATTTCTCAGGCCCATGAGCTTTGGTAGAAGACAGAAGCTAGATAAATCTTAAAAGACTGGCATAAATTTTAACAGAAATCACAGTGAAAGATCATGGTTTTTTAATTTTTACATGAAAAATACTTACTTTGTAGAAGTTGGTGTGTATTGAAAACTCACTTTCTTTCAGTTTTAGAAATATGGAAACTACATTTCTAGCAAGTATATTGTATGAAAAATGAATGCTTTAGTAAAATGCATGAGAGAACAATAGTAGTGAGTTGGTAGCATTCAGTAAGATCATCATGATTGCAGCTTCATAGGTTGCATTCCTTAATGGCAATTTCTGAGCTTAAAGTATGTTTTTCTTACATGTTTTTAGCACCAAGAACAAGTGCTTAATGATACAGTGGATGGAAAAGAAATCTACAATACAATTCGTCGGAAAACAAAGGATGCTTTTTATAAAAATATTGTCAAAAAAGGTTATCTTCTGAAAAAAAGTGAGTTATGTTTTCTCTTCTGGTTTGTTTTTTTTTTTAAGGAAGTAAAAAAGCAGATAAGGATCACAGAATCATACAGTATCTTAAATTGGAAGGGATTCATAAAGATCATGCTCCTTGCAGGTCTACTGAAAGCTAAACCACATGACTAAGAGCATCATCCAGATGCTCCTTAAACCCTGACAGGCTGTGAGCATTTCTTTGCGTTCCCTGTTCCAAGGACCAGCCACCTCTTCAGTGAAGAACATTTTCCTGAGGTCTAATCTGAACTTTCCCTGATTCAACTTCATTCCATTTCCTCGTGCCCTATTGTTGGTCCATAGAGAGCGGAGATCAGCATCTCCTAGCTGAACTTTGTGAGTTTAGTGGTACTAGAAAGAGCAAAATTGAAGTGGGCAGAAGGTTCTAGAAAGTGTGTAAGGATTATGAAAGATCTCTTTCATTAAGCAGTAGATGAATAAAACAGTGTGATACATGAAATTACATGCAGTTTGAAAATTTTGGTTGGCAGTTGTTCTAAAAAAATCAGCACAAGCACAAAAACTAGGCATCCTTGTCAAAGGTAGCATTCAAAATCATGAAATGAAATATATTTTTGTAAAGTGTGTGTACTTAATATGGAACTCACTAAGTTCTAGCTGATAGAGGTTTGAGAAAATTAGAATACTGTAAATCTGTACATTCACTGCAGAGCACAACTGGTTTAATTTTGTTATTGGAAGTCAGGTTGTATGTTTTCAATCTTAAATTTAAAATGCACGGTCTGCCATGCAAAAGATATAGTGACTTCTTTAGGGTTCTAACACTGACACGGCATAACATACAGTAAGCAAATTAAAAGCTGACTGCTTGACTCATTTCAGTGTAACCTTCAGTATAACCCTGAAGAATTGCCATTGAGCAAGTCTTTTTGAAGTTTTGAGGAAGCTAATCCCTTGCTGAGTGTTATATTTCTACTTTTTGAAAAAAATCAGCATTAATGGAGGTAGAAAAATGATACCAATAACAAAATTTCTGCAAATGACAAGAAGGATAAGTTACACGTGGTAATCTGGATAGTGATCAAATGCAAGAAAGAAGGTATGAGTTTACATATAGCCTAATACAAGAGATATTAAAAACCCCAAATCACCCCAAACTATACCTTCTGAACAGAATAAGGGAAGCAATTAATTTATTGAGAAGACTTATTCTGAGAGGTGTAGAGAGATGTCATGGAGTAAGGAATGAAATGAGAATGAATTGGAAAAAACAGGATAAAAGAGATACATTAAATGTGCAAATTGGAGTGAGTACTCTCTTGTAGAGAGATGCATATAGTGTATATGGAATAAATGCAATAAAATCACTCTTCCATCGAAGAGTCATACTGTAATAAATGAATGTTACATTTGTATTTTGAAAACAATGTTGCTACTAGTTTATTGAGGCCCCAGTGGATTTATGATGATTAAAGTATAAAATAAAAGCTGAAAGCTTTTTCTAAATGGTACTCTGATTTAAGAATTAATTTGTTGCAGAATGCTCCTAATCCCTTGTAATTCAAAGAACCTTTCTCTGCAGCAAGTGGAACTGGCCAAATTCTTACATATGGTTATGCTTGGGGTTGGTTCTGATTTAAGTTTTCATATAAAATACTTCCATTTCTGTTCTTCAGCCATACTGTTTTAAGGTACTGTAATACAATCTGTTAAACATTGATCAGAGTTTAGGAGTAACTTTCTAACATCAGGAGTACATTTCTTAAAAAAAAAAATCTAATGAATGGGATTCACACTTTGATTATTTGCAATCTGTGTAGATACAGGCGTAAGACTGAGAGGAGCTCACTGTTTGGGCAGCTCATATGCAGTTGCTTAACGCTGTTGATAACACTGAAGATGTTTGAAGAACCTTTTGCAACTCTACCTGCATCTGTGAAGAGGGTCTGGTTTTAGTCACATGTTGTATAAAATCGAATGCGTACACTGATGTTGTAACCTCAAGTGTGATTATCCGTACATTGTTCTTCTCTTCAGAATTTAACAAAAACTTTACTGCCCTCTTTGTTTTCTTAATTTATGTGTTGTTTTAGACAGTATTGTAACGTTTTGCTTGACTCTTGTGCAGGTAAAGGAAAGAGATGGAAAAACTTGTACTTTATATTAGAGGGAAATGATGCCCAGCTTATTTATTTTGAAAGTGAAAAACGAGCCACAAAACCGAAAGGATTAATAGACCTTAGCGTGTGTTCTGTCTATGGAGTACATGACAGTTTGTTTGGCAGGTAGGACACTGGCTTTTTTGAATCCTATTGCACCAAGAGTTAATAAGATGAAGAATTCTAGCAAGTTCTCAAAGTTTTACATTATTTTGATAGGTATTTGAAGCTAACTTGTTTAGAAATCTTTAGATGCTTTTCTATTTAAAAACAAGTACTTTGTTTGTAATATACTAGTTCATATACGTAACATCCTCAGAGATTGTTTTTGCACAACTACTATACTCAGAGTTACTTACACATCAAATCTTATTTACTGTAATATTTTGATATATATTCAAAATATGCTGACCGCAAGGGACACGATTATCAGCAAGAAAGTTGAGAATCAGAACTCTTTTGGCTATCAGTAGTAATTAACAAGAGAGTTTATTTATTCTTTCATTGGTAGTTACAAAAACAACTTCACTGGCCTGTATTATAGTGTTTTATACTACATAACTGCATTTACTTACATAATAAATTAAAGAAGTTAGAAATTCTGGTTATCCTAAGTATCTTAATATTTATTCAAAAGTTATACATAGTCAACTTCTAGTTACTTCGTGAAAAACATAGAGACAAATGTTTAAAGTTAGTGGCATTTCTTGAACTGCAAAGACTGATGCTTTGTTCTGTCTGTTTGGGGGTTTAAAAAACCTTTATAATAATTTTGAAAAAAAACCCCAACATTTAAGTACTGGAATGAGGAACACAGATACAGATAAAGATTATTAAAAAAAAAATACTGTAATGTTCCCTATGTAGTTCACAATTAGGCAGGAAGCTTTGGTGTATATTTTAATGAATAAACATTCTGTTTTTTTCTCTTGAACAGTGTTTGAGAAATCCTGTGTTGTGGGTTGGAGCATGGTTGGGTGCTAGGTGGTACTTACAGGTGTGTAGGAGGACGTGCATGGTTGCAGCAGCTTAGGAAGCTGTTAGTGAGGAACAGCAGCAGAGATAGAGTTCCTCCTGCACTTCAAATAGCTGATAAAAAACTGCTTCTTCCCTTTCCTCAGGAGTACAGTGAAGTCTGTACTTCTACAGCATTTAAGGTTGTAGAGATTTGTGTCACGTACACTCGAATGTTTCGTGTATGATCCAGTACACGTTTCACTGGTCATGAGAGCTGTGGGACACATTTGCATAGGGTATTCCTTAGGTTAATACTGTTCCCTGAAAGAAAAATCCTTAGTGTATGATAAACTGGTTGTCAACTAATGCCGAACCTCTGCTGCTTTTAAACTCTAGAGGATAATCCTCATTGACAAGTTTTTTCAGATGGCTGGTTTTTTGCCTTTATTATAAGCCAGCATACATGCCTGTTCAGTACATACCATTCTAAAATCGTGTCAGTATTCTGAAGCAGGCTGCATGTACTGAAGTGTAGTTTTCTTAAAATGACACAATACATTCAAAAACAAAATGCAGTTTTTGAAGGACCTGAAAAATCTTGTTGGGAGTTCTTCCTCTTTCCATGTGTGATGGTAACATGTTGATGAACAAAAATTGATGCAATTATTCAATACACCTTACAGACAAACAGCAGAAATCTTATTAGTTTACTGTAAACTTTGTTTTGGCACAGATCAAGTGAAGGTGTCCATTAATATGTGAAGATTAATTAAACTTAATTTTTTTTTTCTTTTTAAGGCCAAACTGTTTTCAGATAGTAGTTCAGCACTTTAGTGAAGAGCATTACATCTTTTACTTTGCAGGTGAAACTCCAGAACAAACACAGGTGAGAGCTTTTTTTGCTAAGTGTAAAAAAAGTAACTTTTGTGCAATGATGTTGCCCTTCTGAAACAGGAAGCAAATGTATCACAAATATTTAGTGGTTATATTAGCAGGTGTTAAAATGGACTAGTAGCAGATCTCTGAGGGGAAAGGTTGGTGTTGAAAATCCAGCACCTGTATTACCTGCTCTTCAGGGCTTCAGTTTCCAGTCAGGTCCCATGGGCAGAACTTCCATTATTTTCTATGCACTGTTTCTGGAGAACATACGTATTTTTTGACATAGTTCAATTCAGAAGAAAAATATATTGTACAGGTATTTTCCATGTTACAAAACACAGCGTAGTAAGTGAGAGTTTTACTTCTGAGTAAAATAAACTAAATGCTAATGCATGTACGTGTGCCCAGTGATCAAAGTGCATTGAACTTCCTTTTCCATTAATTTGCCCTGTATATAAACTGCTAGTCATGCACAGTCTTTGGCCTTGATGGCGCACAGTGTAAGGTTTTCTGGGTTTACATGGTACCTTTGGTTACTAGCTCTCTTACCAGTTATGTTCACTGATTGAGAATTGTGGGATAGAAGCCTACTTCTGAGAAATTAATTTACCAGCAGATTATACCTAAAATGACACAGTGTTCTTGTTTACTAAGTTTTAAGCTCTTCAAGTCCACAGCTCTGATGTATATGTTATGTTAGAAGCTAAGCTTTGCATTTGATGTTATTTGAATGGAACGAAAGCTTTTTAGACCATTCATAACAGACTGTATTCACCAGAGCATGAAGGCTGTATAAATACAGTATTTTTTTCTGTGCTGTATAGAAAGGAAAGCACAGATTTTCCTGTTAAATTAATGCAAATTTGTAAATTTGCAGAGATGATCAAGAATGATGTAATGGCATTTGTCATACAACTGTCTTTGAGAAGCAGTGTGCTGTATCGTAATGGAGAATATATGAATTAAATTCTGTGGTCCTTATTTTTTTGTCATATCTGTAAAGTCTTCTATGTTCTAAAAAGTAAAAGAATTAAGAATGTGTAGAAGATAGAATATCCTGTTTTGTTTCCTGAACATTTGATATAATTTGCTTTTGGTTTTGAAACTGCTTAACAAGCTGTTCCCTGCATTTATACAGAACACAGTTGTTTCAGGTTTCTTTATAATATGACTTTGGCCCAGAAAAGTTTGTAGATATTTCTCTTTTGAGAAAGCTCAGGTTTCTTTACTCTATAACATTTCATAGAAAAAAAGAAACTTTGTGGGGCGTAGCTGAAAGCTTTTCCTTGAAAGGATTTGAAAACTGAAGCCTAACTCACAAAGTGATGCAGCTGAGAATAGATGCAGTACATATTCCTGTATTTGTAAAATGTGGAAGATACTGTGAAGAACAATTGAAGCGGTATTGTGGGGGTTTTAATAACATTGTTAAATTGTACTTTAAGAGTAGATGGTGGATCTTTGAGGTACAGACTGAAGAGGAGACTGTTGGTCAAAACTTAAATTTTGTGCTTTGCAAGAAATACACAGGATTTAATGGTTGAGAGATAGAAACTAGAGAATAAGGCTATAATAGATCTTCCACCTTCCAAAGACAAGCTGGAGAATGTTGGATGTATGCTCTGTGTTTCTCTGTTAATTGTTTAGTTTTTGTTTGAAGTGTACACAGTGTTATTGCTGCCATACAGGAGTACCGGAGTGAGTAATCAGACAAGTTTGGTTTGTTAAATGCAATTTTCTCAGAACCAAACAAGTTTTTCCTTATTATATATACAATTTTTAGTTTCTTGTAGTATCACTACACTGGAAAATTGGCAAAGGTCACACTGTATATCTGTTAGTAATGCTTGATAATTCTAAGAAAATGGTTCAGATTGGCAAATCCTTTATGAGGTTTTGCTTAGTAAAGATAATAAATTTCCTTTAATATTCAAACTTTTGTACGGTGGAATTACAGAAAACTTAGGTTTTGCCAAGGTAAAGTGAAAATTCAGATACCTTTTGTTTATACATCTGTTCCACTGCAAGAAGCTGTATCTGACTTGGTTTCATTACATTCTTCTGCATCCTTCTCTCTTAGGACTGGATGAAAGCTCTGCAGATGTTTTGCAGTTTAAGAAAAACCAGTCCAGGAACATCAAATAAACGTCTGCGTCAGGTGAAGCTGATATTGTGGGGTTGGAGGTGCATATGGAGCAGTATTTTGTCTCCTCTGTGCAAAGTGATATTCATAAATCTCAGAATTTTCCTTTCAACAGTAGCAAATCCTGAATAAAAGTCTAAAGAAGGCAGCAGCTTTTGGAATATGCCTCGCATGGGAAATGTTAAAAATTCGTATGACATGTAAACAAAAAATGTTACAAAAATTTTTATGACACGTACATAAAATACTCATTATTTACATTTTATTTACATTTAAATACATATTATTTAACTAATGATATTCATTTTATGTAACAAATACATGCTGAACCATGCTTGTGTCTTAATTTCTCTTGGCCTCTTGAAAGTGCCATACATGCCAGAATTTCTTCAGAGAGAGGACAGTGAGTCTTAAATTGCTATGTCTGTAATGATTGGAGAATAACAGGGAAACACTTCAGCAATTCCTGATATGATTTAATCTCAGGAACATTGACTGTAGTTATTTGTTAAAAGCAGTAGAGAAAGGCGTAAAATGGTGAATAAAAAGGAATAAACCACAACTGTTTGATTGTGAATATTAAATAAGTTTGGATACTTCTGAGTAAGTGAACTAAATTAGGTGAATTTACAGATAAAAGTGTCAGGTGTAATTGGGAGCTTCAGAGTGCAAAAGCAAAGCAAAATGGGAATTCTTTTCTTCAAAAAGCAAAGATAGTGTTTATCTACATTAAAAAATACAGTGTGTTGTGTCGCACAAGAGAATTTTACCTAATCTGTTAGGAAAGCACCAAACAATAAACCACTGTATTTGGAATTGTTCATGGCTCTTACTCAAAGTGCCAGTCTTCCATTTTAGTAAAATTTTCTGTCTCTGGAAAAGTTGTTACTTGCAAATCCTAATGCCTCAAAAATTATTTTAAAATAAAAAAACAAGCCTTAAAAACATGGATGTGGATATTTGTTTTCAGTAATGGTTTGAGTTACTCTTATTTTGTTGCTTGTGCTTCTTAAAATGTTCCAATACCTTTGTTCTTTGCCCTTCTAATACAGAGTTTTTAGTTTGTATTCAGTATTCATATATTAACATTAAGCCTCTGCATAGCAGATAAAAAAGAATTCATTCATGTGCTTTGTATTTTAACAACAAAAAATAAATTATGCTTATTTTTTTTCAGGTCAGCAGTCTCATTTTGCATGTAGAAGAAGCTCATACGCTCCCAGTAAAGCATTTTACAAATCCATATTGTAACATCTACTTGAACAGTGTCCAGGTAGCAAAAACACACATCAGGGAAGGACAGAACCCTGTGTGGTCTGAAGAATTTGTCTTTGAGTAAGTCTTAATTTCCTTGAATTAGTGAGTTTCACTTCTAATTTGTATTGCATTTAAGATTCTTAACACTGTGTACTGTTCTACAGTATTTTAAAAAATACTGTATATGTGTTTATACAGCACCAACCTTTCAGACAAATTCCACACGGGCAGAATTTTCTGTAGGCACCTATCTTTGCTAATATAAGAGGCTGATAATGATAACCCGGAATTGAAATGAAATTAGGAAAAGCTTAAATGCCAGCCAAGTATAGTATTAATAAGGCTCTCTGTCTTTTCTCCTAGTGATCTTTCATCTGATATTAACAGATTTGAGATAAGTCTTAGTAACAAAACAAAGAAAAGTAAAGATCCAGATATATGTAAGTATTTTTCTGTAAAACATGCTTATACATTACAGCAGTGGATACTTGGTGTGGTTATTGTTGCTTTTGTCAAACATTGTCACGAGAGAATTTAAGTAGGTTTTTAGGCTCACCATACTGCTGTCTGTGTATGTTTTTGATGTCTGGTACTGGCTTTCCATTAATGTTTTTATAAAGAGAACGTAATTGATTTTCGTAATAAAACACACAGTACTCCAGTCCTGTATATCTGACATATATATGCTCTGCTCTAGGGTAACTATTGCAAGACAATGACTGTGCTTATCCAAAAGCAAGAGCAGAGAGAAATTTTCTGTATTAGTTGCTCCATAAAACATTCTGACTACAGTGTTCTGACTAGAGTTCTGACTACATGGAATTTTGTTTCAGGTTTTTGGTTGCTTCCAGTGAGATAGGGAAAGCCGCAATTCTTTATTTCAAAAAAAATAATCTTGGCAGTCTCTGAAGAATATTTCCCTCTTTTTCTTACCACTTTACCTCATCTGTCTGCTTCCCTTATTACCACTCTTTGGCTTAAATCTGAAGTTACCTCAATATCACTTTGAATGGGAAAGGATCTGTATTTTCTTCTCCTCATGTTAGCTGGACAGGTGCTTCTTTAATGTGATTTTGCTTCCAGGAAATCAACAGCAAGATTGTAGAATCTGTCAGCTTCCTAGAAAAGAAAGCATTTAAAGAATGTGAATTTGAAGCTGTTAGATAGAAAGAAAAAATTTTTGTTAAAGTCAGGTCTCTTCCCACACAATACTTTTGGTTAGTGGTTTTTGTGGGTTTGTTTGTTTTTTTCTCATCTTTCTGTTTTTCAAGGTATCTTGTTTCCCAACATACTTGTTCTGGAGCAGCTTCAGCCCTGGGCCCCCTCTTTGCTGCTTGCAGGGCAGAATGGCTCTCCCTCCTCTCTTCAAATTTGTTCCAAGATTTTTTTTTTCCCTGTTATATTCTGAGATGTCTGTTCCAAGGCAGTCAGAGTATGTATAATCTAGTGCAACTGGTTTTAGTTTGCATGTGTTGTGTTACTGGCCTGTAACTTACGCCTCAGTGCTAATTTATTGATTTTTGGTTTTCTGGGGTTTATTAATATCTGTAGGGAAACCTTGGCCAAAGTAGGTATTTACAACTCATTTTGAATGGTCTTGCAGAACCTGAGTCAATTTCAGATCTCCGTCTCCTCTCACTAGAAAAGTTTCTGCATAGCAGGAGGAGTAAAGATACATTCTCTCGGACAGACTAAAGGGCTTTAATTGCAGTTTTGACCTTGGTCTTGAATTCATTTGAGCTGGAAAATGGATCACCTATCTACACCAAAGCCTTGGTTAGGAAAAGAATCTTAAAAGCGTAATTATTGAGTGGGATACTTCAGTAGTTTCTTTGAAAGTATTTTTGTAGTTTCCTTCTCTCTATCCAGATTAAGGGGATGCTGTTAGTTTGGGTGCATTTAGGTGATGGAAGGCTTATCTACACTCTTACAGCATAAGCATAATCCAGCATAACTCCTTCATNCCTGGTTTAGGTCAGGGGTAGGATTGACTGAATTTCTTCAGTGCAGTTATCTACACTCTTACAGCATAACCATAATCCAGCATAACTCCTTCATTTTGAGATAAAGATAACACTAAATCAGCTTAAATGAACATACACCTCTGCTTACATCCCCAGCCCTATGAAATATGTGAAGTTCACTGAGTTAAAATGGGCTAAACCACATCTTCTCTGACATACGTTGTGTTGTGCTGCCAGAATAAACCTGTAGTTCTTCAAAAGCAAGATAACGGGTTCCTTTCCTTAACCAACGACCTTTCCTCTCCTTTTCAGCCACAGATGTTACTGTGGAATGCTATGAAGTGGCAGTCCTGTACAGCTGATGCTATCCATCTTGCCAGTTAATTGGGTTAACTCACCTTTTCTTCTTGCTTTTCCTTCCATGTAGTGCAGACTGAAGGTCCAAAATTTAATTTTTGGATTCACTGCTTTGTTTCTTTCATCGTAACATGCAAAACGTAAAATACCAAAATGATACGTGAATGAAGGCTGCCTTTCCAGTATTTTAAAATATTTCTTGGGTTTTCAGGTCTTTACATTGAAGTTTTCCCTATTAAGAATGGTCCCTACTCAGAGGTTTTTTTAAGTATTCCAGATAGTAAGAAATGATACTAAACAGTTCAGCATCAATTCATCCATTCTTTTTGCCTTTTTTTTTTTTGTTTCTCTAACTGTAAATTGCAAAAGGACTTAGTCAATTAAATATATGATATGGCTTGAAAAATCCAAAGCCCTAGAATTTATTAGTAGACTTCCGTCTGCTACTGTTGAATTAATAAGTCTCACGGCACAACACCAAACAGTATTGAACTGGAGTGGAGGTTCTGGTTTGGTTTTGCGCTACAGTGATTAATTTCAAATTAATTCATGTTGAGTAGAAGTCTCTTACTGAAAGGAGCCTACCAATTCAGTGTGATATGATAAACAGGAAAAAGTCTTGTTACTTTAAAGTCATTTAATATAAATTATGGTAACAACTATTCTGCAATCCTTGTACAGATATTTGTTATGACTTTTTAATCAAAGTCAAATTACAGTATTTTTATTATAGCTATGAAGTGCTACTATAACCACAAGGAAAAACGAAATCATCACTTTATTCTAGGTCCTGTGTTTCATTCACCATTCCTCTCTCTCACTGTGGTACATGTGCAAGCAAGTAAGAAGAAAAGCACATTGCTTAGTTGTGGATACTGAGCTTTGATGCCAGGGAGAAATATTGTAGGAAGGTCAATTTATTACGTAGTCTAATGACATCCCATCCACACTGGTGATAAGTAGCAGGTGGTAATGGATTGTTTTTCATGCTACTTGACTGATTTAAGTGCATTAACTTTTATCAGTTTATCAACTCCAGAGAATATGAAATAGGCAGCAGGATTGTCCTGAATGAAGTGTTATAAATGTGATCTTTTGTTCTGTTCCAGTATCAAATTATGTGCTGCTATGTATTGCAACACTGGGGCAATGAGAAATCTGTTGGAACTGTTGACAATTTCTGCAAGGCAGATTGGTGTATGGGCTTTGCAGAAATGTGGGGGGAAAAAAAAGCTCTTGGTTTTATTGGCTTTTTTGTTTGTTTGTCATGTGAGGGAAGTAAAAGAAAATCTCTTTGAGAGTCATGGAAAGAGAGGGTGTTTGACTGAGAGGTGCAGACTGATAGGCTAAATGCAAAACTAACTCTGGACTCCTCTTGGAGCATGGTGGGTGTTTCACAAACACAGTGTTGCCTCTGAAAGCGCCTAGGCCTTTTCTTTGTGGAAAAAACCCCTCCACTCAGGAGCACATGCCCCTGCTCCAGCTGGGCCCGTGCTTCCTCCCAGCTGCTGCAGCTGGCTAGCCAGCTGCTGCACCAGACTTCAGCTGCAGTCCAGGTCATTGCTTGGCAGTTCCAGTGTACCAACATCACCAGTTAATGATTTGGCCATGCTTGAGCTGACTTCCAATTATCTTGTTAGCAAGTGCCTGGGAACACTTTTTTACCTAATACACATAAACTGCTACTTAGACTGGAGTTATTATAAAAGTAATACATATGTCAGTGTTTGGGAAAACCATAGCAACACTGTAATAATAAATAGGAATAGACCTGATGGTGGTGTCAGCCCAAGGCTGGAAAGGAAGTAATGAATTTTAAAGATTTAATCTGTATTTTAGTTTCTGACTGCTACCTGGATTTGCAGGGTAGCACTGTTTTATCTACTTGGGTGTTACAAGGAAAGCCATGTCAATATTCATGTGGCATTTTTGAATGTGTATGTATACATTCTTTACAGAATGCCATGTATTTCTTCTTCAGTTTACAGGACACTGTTAAGCCATTGAAGAGATAATGAATCCATTAATATACTGATGAAAAACTTCTTGTTTATTCTGGCTGGTATTTTTTCTGAAATAAGATGACGTGCTAAAAATAAAACGATTTTTTTATTCAATAGTGGCACTGTTTTGGTGGAGATAATGTACCTGAACAATGCTTTTTTTCCTTAAGTGTTTATGCGTTGCCAATTAAGCCGATTACAAAAAGGACATGCAACAGATGAGTGGTTTCAACTCAGTTCCCATGTACCATTAAAGGGTATTGAGCCAGGATCTTTGCGTGTTCGAGCACGATATTCCATGGAGAAGATCATGCCAGAAGAAGAGTACAATGAGTTTAAAGAGGTATGAACTTAAGTTTAACCATCCATGGTTTATCTGTCAAAACTAATTTTTTTTATTGCTTGAGAGGGATCTCAGTAACACTGGTTGTAATCAAGTATTTTTAAGTGACAGCTAAATATATATAGATATATAATACCATATTTTTCCAAAGCTGTTATGTGTAAGGAGAAGCTTCTGAATATTTTAAAATTGTTCTTCTTTCAGCTTATACTCCAGAAAGAACTTCATGTAGTCTACGCCTTATCACATGTTTGTGGACAGGACAGAACACTGTTGGCTGGCATTTTACTGAAGATTTTTCTTCATGAAAAGCTTGAGTCCTTGTTGTTACGAACACTAAATGACAGGGAGATAAGTATGGAAGGTACTGCACTAAAACACATGAAAGTTTACTGGAATTCTTGACAGTGGGGAGGAAAGGGTTCTGGTGCTTATCTTTTTTCCCCTCCTCCTTTAGTTGCAGCTTATGTCAAAGAGTAAACATATTCTTCCTCTCTTTTTGATATCTCCTTTTCTCAGTTTTTCTCTTCCCAATTTCTTTTTTCAGATGAAGCTACTACCTTGTTCCGTGCCACCACTTTAGCAAGCACACTTATGGAGCAGTACATGAAAGCCACAGCAACAAGTTTTGTTCATCATGCGCTGAAAGACTCCATATTAAAGATAATGGAGAGCAAGCAGTCCTGTGAGGTGATACCTTGAACTGTGCTTTTAAACATTTTGGTTTGTTGACACAATAATCCATTGGTTGTTTAGTGTTATATTTACATTAAATATTAGTTTTAGAGACATTTAATAATCTCTTAGAACTAGACTTTTGTTACATCAGAAAAACAGGAACTGAATTCATTAAGAGTTGTTTTTATATTTTTTTTTTTACTGGATTTTGGCTTCAACACTATTCATAGAAGAATTTACTAAGTTTTTAAATCAAAATTTCTTTTAATTATTTAGTGGTTGGAGGCATTCTGTAGCTGTTACTGAATGTCCTAATCTAAGTAACTCTTATTAAACCCAAGATACTGTAGAAGTCAAGGTCTGAACTTCCGTTTTAATTTTAAAATTCCTGATATTTAATGGTCATTACTGATCCTGAAACTCTTTTTAAAAAGACCTTCTTAACTCCTGTGTTGCACTTCAGCTTCACTGTGGAAAGGATGGGAGTCATCAGAAATTTGAAATGAAAGAGACAAAAAAGTCACACAGATGAAAAGTGGTGAATATGCAAGCTGTTAAATGCCAGATATGTATATTAGAACTTAAAACTGTTGCTTCACATTTCCTGAGAAGGCACTGAAACAGGCTTGAGTTCTATAAGAGACTTGTACAGCAGCAGAATATTTAATTTGCTTTGAAATAGTATTCAGTGTGTAATATTAAAAAACTATATATATATAGATAGATAGATAGATAGATAGAAGAAACTTAATCTTCTTTTTCTGTTTTAGTTAAATCCCTCGAAGTTAGAAAAAAATGAAGATGTAAACACTAATTTGGCACATCTACTCAGTATACTTTCAGAATTGGTGGAGAAGATATTCATGGCTGCAGAGATACTGCCCCCGTAAGTTTGCACTTTTCTGTTCAGATTTATATTTGAAAATTCCTGTTTCCATTAATTACATTGTACTTTAAAATTATGTTCTTACTGCTTTATCTTAGTGTTGCTGAATACACACAGAAGAGTATAGATAGGGGGAAAACAACACTTCTGGGAATTAATAGTGTTTTACAAAAGCCTCTGGCTGGCACACTTGGTTTTCTTTTAAAGAAGAAGCTACTAGACTCAAGAGATAGGGAAAAAATTACAATAAAATAATTAATCTCATATTTTTACAAAAAGGTAAAAGACAGTGGTAGTTAGCAGACAATGACACATATTTGTCAGTCCTTCTCTGAGAAAGATGGAATTGTTAACAGCATATTAAAAATGCAGGTAGGTAGTAATAGTGATACCATGCTATGCTTGTTTTTGTCTGCTAGGGAAATGCAGAGGTTGTTTTTTCCCTGCTTCTTTTAATTGCTAAAGTAACTTGTTTTCATACCTCAAATTTGAATCATCTAATAAAAATTGGATAGTACAGTTTCCTTTCATAGTGTCATTAGCTTTTAAAGTATACGAAACCCTCACTTTTGAGGCACTGGAGTAGCATGAAGGTTTCTTTTGTGTTAGTGCTGGCAAGGGTAGCATTGAAAATTGCACTCCTTTTAAGTATATGATGCAGTGATCAACGTTTTCTGAAATACACCACAAATTTCCTTTTTTTTTTAATGGGAGAGGACTATTGCTGTGGTGCTTAAATTTTTTAGCTTTTTTCATTATGCATCATGTATGGAAGGAATAGTTTTTGTTCAGTTAAGAGAGAAACTAAAAGAAAAATCAACCATCATAATGGTCTTTCTTCAAAAAGGAAATACTACTTAAGGAAACAGTTACAAAACATTTAATGCACATCTGAATGATAACAGATTTGCACAGAATAGGTTTTCTGTGTCATTTATAAATTTGCTTTTTTAAACAAACTTTTAAAATAGAATTTTTATAAATGTGTTAACTTATACTAAGAGTTAATTTATATTTTAAGGATTTCTCTAAGTTACTAATGTACAGTTGATAATATTTCTGTATCAAGTAGGAGGTTGGTCCTTTCTGGCCAGCTTTTTTGATTCTCTAAGTTTAATGGAATGAGTAATTAGCTGCTCTTTCTGCAGGACGTTGAGGTATATTTATGGGTGCCTACAGAAGTCTGTTCAAAACAAATGGCCAGCTAACACTACCATGAGAACCAGAGTTGTTAGGTAAGTTACTTGTCAACCTTATTCTGGAAATACTTCCTTAAAGTTGAAGACATACTTCAGAGTGCTTATCTATGTTTCTTTCAGTGACAAAACTGTGTGTACTTACACAGGTTACTGCAGTGTTTAAGATATTTATGATGATGAAGCACAATGTCCCAATTAAAGATTGAGCTTGCTGGATTCTTGGTCTTGTTCTTAGAGCCTTGCCAGAATAAAATTATGTAGTATAGAGGTCAGTATAGCTTTACTTAATGGTTTTAACTTTGAATTTACAGTACTACAGCCCAATCAGGTTGAAATATATTCAACATATTCAGAGCTCCTCTGAAAATGTTGGTTACAGAACCTCGCTCTTCTGAACTCACATGAGCCACCAAAACTCCAATCTACAGTACTAAACCAGTGCAATACAAAAGTTCTAACTCTGTTCATTGCCAGGGCAGGTCAAACAAAAACCTTTGACAAAGCTGTGGTCTCAACACTTTTTCTAAATGTGGCAGGGATTTTAAGGGTATCAGAGCCATGGCTTTCCTTTTTGTGGTGTCAGGCAGTTGTATGTTTAGCAGAGGTTAATCTCCCATGAAGGGGTCTTTCAGAGGATTTGTCTTTGGCTTTTATATATCATTTTGACACCAGAAGCCTTATGTGTTCCATACTGTGAAGCAGCATAGCCTTCAAATGGAGACTGCTCCTACTCTTGAGAGCTCCTTGTACTCTCAGGGGCTAAGCTGCTGGAAGACTGTAAAGCTCAGTAGTGAATTCCGTATCTTTTACTGTTCCTCCCCAGCTCCAAAGAGGACCATGTGGCTTTCCTTAATGGACACACAGCTCACTTTCAGAGTTTTCCCAGTGGTCTCCACTGGATGCTAAAAATACTTTATCGCTTGCTTTTGTGGTGTTCCATTTTCGGAAGTGGATGCTAGAGATTTCTCTCTAGAGTGCAGTTTCACAGACTTCAGTGATGTTTACTACCTTTCATTGCACTATTTTTGGTTTAAGAATGATTAAATATTCAGAGCCAGATGGACAGTTTTTTGGTATCTGGGTATCTTCTCTATCATCTCACTCAGAATGTGCTACCATTTCTGTCTGATTTAGGACTTCCATGTAGGTATTAGCTCATTCTTTATTTAGGTAGGTTGACAAAGTTAAGAAGCATTAGATCTTCCCTATCAGCAGCGTCTCTGCTAGATGTGTACTTTGTTGGTCTTCAACTTTGGGCACTTTAAAAGATGGACTGGTGTATGTGCCGTAACTTCAAAATTACTTACTCATAGATTTAAATTCCCACCACAGAAAGTATTTTAGCTTAACCTCTGGCTAAGAACTGTTTTCTTACCAGCCTATAACTTCTGTTTCTTAGAGATATAAGACATATCTGTTACAGAACATACTAGGTGTTTTGGACTTGCAGAAGGTGCATCAACCTCGCTACTGTTTGTCACTTAAAAGAAATGTGGACATTTCCATAAATGTGTACTTTACAACAGGCAAGGTTCCCTTCCTCCCTTCATTAGTGGTCAGGCACTGGTATTGCTGTGGTGAAATCCAGCCTGCTGGTGGTGTCCAAGGACAAAATTACAGCTGTTTTAGATTGATTTAATTCTTTTGTATGTCACTTCATTGTACCGCAGTTAGCTGGAGTTGAGGTTAACCTAGTGGATGATTTTTTGCCTTTGATACTAACAGGAAGATAGATTTTTCTCATGCTGCTGAAGCCTATTCTGGGTTCCTGTTGAATGAATTCCTAGTTCTGCAGTTAGAGCCGAGCACTCTTTTTCCAGCATTTTAATGGCAGCAATTCTTTCATGGTGGAAAGTAGCAGATCCCTTACTATTTTTCTTCTGAAGTGTACTATCAACAGGAGAATGGATCAGCTGAAGCTGACCTAAGAGTGTGTTCTGCCAAGAGAGGATCCTTTTGCCCACCCACTCCTGTGCTCCAGGTTACGATGGCTTTGGGAAGTGGGTGGCTGTGGGATGGATGACTTGCAGCAGCAGAAAGTGGAGAACTTTTGGGAGGTCAGAGACCAAGGGCAGCTCCTTTTTGAGGCCAGCATGGTCTGGCATTGGCTTTGTTACTACTTGGCAATTAATTTCTTCCTACATGATTTGAACAGTTCACCTTTTTTGGGAAATCAATGTGCTTCTTCTTTCAGATTTCATTGCAGTTCATAGAATCCTAGCATGATGATCCTAATTTATATTTTTACAGAGCAAAGCTAATTGCTTGGTGTTTCACTCAACAAGATCCTACATTAACTTTATTCCTGAAAGACTGCACAATTTTATATTAATTTTCTAATGGTTTTGAATTAAATACAATTTTCTTTCTGTTTCAGTGGCTTTGTTTTTCTTCGACTGATTTGTCCTGCTATCCTGAACCCAAGGATGTTTAATATCATCTCAGGTGACTATGTGCTTCAGATTGAATCCATATTTTATGCAGCAGGAGACACGAAATCACTGTAATGTCTAAAGTAGCAAAATAGGAAGTTTTTTTGAATGCTGTGTTCAAAGTCAAGTTATCCACGTCATTTGGCTGACTTTTACTTAGGGTATATGCTTTTCACCCTCAAACGCTTGATTGTGGATATCCCCAATGTAATTTTGACGTCCAAAAAAACATGCATTATGATATTTAATAATAAAATTTTGAGTTAAGGCTAGCATTGTTTAATGTATTTTAGTGTGAAAAATGTAATTATGGGAACTTCAGATGTCACTTTCAGTACAGTGAAATGCCACAGTTAATAGCTAAATGGAATGGTGTCTCTGAAATTAACAAGATTTATAAAGTTGATGTGTCTGCAGAGCTTGGAATACAGTTGTGCACCTAGAAAATTATTCTTGAACAATTTGTTTGACTGTCCTGCTTAAGGCTTCCAGCCATTAGAGCGGTGTTTTGACTCATTAAATACAGTTGAGCTTAAATACAGAATCTTAAGGATGAGAGAGAGATGGCCTTCAGAAAGGGTGAAAAATAGGAAATACAGGAGAAAATAAAAATGGTTCCGAAAAGCTTTTTCCTTTTTTCATAGACAGTTTTTAAGACAGTATGGCAAGTTTTCTACCATAAGTTATTAAACTCCACTAACAGAAAGTTCCTTTCGCTAACACAGTAATAATTTCTGTACATGCTTTGAAGAAAGCATTTGAGAAACATGGCCTGGAACAAGTGATGATTTCTTTGGCATTTTATTATCTTCGGGTAGATTGCAAGTTAGGTACCTCCTAACTTGGGTTGCACTGTGACTGCAGGTGTAAAGAACTACTTAAAAATTTGAGCAACGCCTTTTAAGCTTGTCCCTTACAATCCTGCTGAGTTAGCTCCAGCTAGTATTCTTGACTACTATTAAGGCAAAACTTACAGACCTTACAACCCTATAACCACTGGAGTGGAATGCTTTCAACCCAGCCATTTACCTTAAATGGAGAGAAAAGTAACTTTGTGGGATGCTGCTGGGTAACATCCTTTGTTGGAAAAGGAAGTTCTAACTGACTTTAGTGGTTAATGTAAAGTGTTCATAGTCACAGTGATTACAGACTACAGTTTCATGGAAATACAGGCCAGGATTGAATGTAATGTTCACTCTGTTTTCCTGTTGCCAGTAACTTAAAAGTGTACTTTTCAGTGCCCACTTATGTGGGTATATGCAAATAAGGAAAATGTAAACTTACATTTTTTAAAAAAAATTTCAAAGGTAAATGTTTCAAACAAGTAATTCTCCTTTCCACAAAACTGCTCAAGTTTTGAGCAAATGGTTATTATTTCACCTAACTCTTAATAACAGTTTACTTATTTTGCCTTCTTGTTCTGTTTGCTACTATTACAGAAAATCAGATAATCAGATTAACATGACTTTTGGACATTACAAAAGAAATATATTTTACTTTACATAGTGACATCTTTCACATGCAGTTGTTTTATATTGTAAAAAAAATTATTAAAAATATGAATGGGAAAAGAATTTATTTTCATGTGGCTGCTGTTAATTTTAAATGGAATGGGCAGTGACTCTACTTTGCATTCCTGCCAGATTCTCCTTCCCCCACTGCTGCAAGAACACTGACGCTGGTCGCCAAGTCTGTGCAGAATTTAGCAAATCTGGTTGAATTTGGAGCTAAGGTGAATATACTTTTACACACAGAGAACAATCTAGAACTGTGTTTCCAGTACACTTTTCACATATTCCTGTGTAATGCATGCAAAAAATCTGTTGCTCTTTTCTCATGCTCTTTTCTCATTTCTATTGAGTTTCTCTTCCTCCACTTTGACGCTGCATTTATCACTCGTTAGATTGGTGTTTTCTGAGGTAGAGCACTTCAAAGCTGTCCTGTTTATACTATCATACAGCCAGACATAATGGAAACTTTAAATTTACCTATTGCACTAAAAAGCCCAAGCTTTCAATAAAGTTTCTATTAAAACACTAAGAGAATGGCAGCAGTAACTGGTCTCAATTTCCAGGCTGAAACATTGCTAAAAAGAAATCTTAAAAAAAATTTATTTAAAAAAAAATCTTATTTGTAAATAAAAATAAATAAAAATAAATCTAAAAATAAATAATCATAATTAACATCACTTCAGGCTGGCATTAGAAAGTTGTTTCTCTGACACAAAGAACTTGGAATGTAAGAGTTAATGACAAAACAGGAAAGAAGGCACTTATTCCTGGTGATACCTCTGAACACAGATCATCTGTTCACTGCAAACAGGTATTCAGAGACACTCATCTTAATGCAAATTCATATCTGTATGCATGTGTAAGAAAAATTCTGAATCACAGATTCTCAATCTTCTGAACACAAGAAAATACCGAATTCTGTAGTCTTTTGACTGGCTGCACATCAGACATTAGAAACTCACTTGCAAAAAGATAATATTCCAATTTACATACTTGTTTTGCAGTATCATTTGCCTGACTGCACTGTGTTTGCCTCAGATGTGACAATTACCTTGGCACTGATTCATTAATGAATACTTTTTAAAATTACTAGGAGCCATACATGGAGGGGGTAAATCCATTCATCAAGAGCAACAAACATCGCATGATCATGTTCTTGGATGAACTTGGGGTAAGTGGTTAAAAAATATTTGCTGAAGTTACATAGCAGGTTTGTAAATTGAAATCTTTTACACCTCTTATTAACTAGCTCAACAATGCATCAGCTCCCACATCATTCTGAATGCTTTTACCTGAGTACATTTTTAAAGAAATACTTTAAAATTTCTGGTCTGTCATACAGAATTAAAACCATCAATTATCTTCTTAAGAATTCTTTAGACTTTATTAATTTAGTGCCTCTGTAAATGTGAGAAGCTGAAGTAGATTTTATAGCTATGGGATTAGTAATTTTGGGCAAAAAAACAAACCTTTCAAAACCAGGTTTTTAAACCAGGAGTTTTTGTATGTAACTTGTCATATGGTTTTGACCAGAGACTGAAATTATTTTTGCTTTAAAAAATATTAGGTTGAATTTCAGTTAGCACTGGCAAAAGCTTCACTGCATGCATTCTAGATATTGTAGTTTGAAAGTAAACTGCTGTTCCTGTGTCCTTTTAAAGTGTAACTGTTTTGTGTCTGTGATAGCTATAACAGGAGTTAGGTCATCATGTTTTATATATATGTATTTTAAATCCAATAATTAATTTCAAAAAGAGAGATTAAAAAAATGTCCTAAGCATCCCGAGTTAATCCTTTGAAAGTGACCTAGAGAAGACATCTCAGAATACTTTGATCAAATGTAAAAACAAGTGTGGCATTTGGGTATGTTCCAGATGTCATCCTTTTCTGAATAAATTGCAACTTCTGCATATTATGATACATCAGTTTTCTTTAAATGACAGATTTTACATGAGGTCTCTGATAACTGTTGGTTTGAAAATACCTGTTGGACTAATCTGCTGTTTTAATTGCAGCATTATTGGTTTATGATCAGTATAATGAGTATAATAATAATTACTTCATAGGTAACAGCAAATATTGCTGAATTTTGTTCCTCTTGTCTCATGTAGATGAAAAAAAGCTCCTAGGGGATGGATTCCCCCTTCATTTAGAGGGTTTGAATCTCCATGTGCTGTAGGCTTCTGGTCAGCTCAAAGGTAGTAGAACAATACCGTATCTTGTAGTAAGAATCCTCCTAGCACTACAAATTGCAGTATAATCACAAAACACATGCCTGTGAAAAGGAGAAAATAAACAATTAATTCATAATAGAAAGATGGACTGGAGGTTTAGCTGGAAAGACCAAAACTGGTCTTGGACCCTAAATCTGCTGTCTTCTCTTTTGTTGAAGAATGTTCCTGAGCTCCCAGACACTGCAGAGCACTCTCGAACTGACCTCTCCCGTGACCTGGCGGCCTTGCACGAGATCTGTGTGGCACACTCGGATGAACTTCGGACACTCAGCAACGAGCGAGGTGTGATGCAGGTGAGTTAGCAAATCTCAGGCAGGGGTGCTATGTCCTGAGTTACTCCTCAATACTGAGGTTCTTTTGTAGTATTTCTGTAGCAGTATGACTGATGTTGTATTTCACCAGGAGGTTATTAGCTGAGAAGGAAATATTTAATCCATAGTTTTGTTTCTTTGTGCAACAAAACAAAGTATGTTGGGGGTTTTTTTGTAAGTTTCTAGAGGAAGCCTTAAACCCACAAAATCACTGTCTCCTGACAGACTCCCAGGGTCTTAGTTTTCAGATCTGTTTTTTTTCAGTTGAGAACTAAATTCACTTTCTTTAGCTTTCTACTCATTTCTGCTTCCTAGTTTGCCAATACACATGTATGCTTGGGAAACTGCTGGCAAACTGTAGCAGTGTGTTAGCTATACACTTTCTCCACTTTCGTGTTAACCATAAAGAAGCAAGAAGATTCATGGGAGGAGAGGCAAAGTCCGTAACATCGTTTTAAGATTACCCTTATTGACTAGGGAATCACACATTTTCTGTTTTTAGTAATATACTTAAGCTACCGAGTCGCAGGTCGCGATAGGCTGATGCTGAAAACGCTGCTCGCAGACGACTTCTCTGTCTCCAGTAGCTAACATGTAGTTTTACCGACTCACTGTCTTTTACAGCACGTTCTTAAGAAGCTTTTGGCCATTACTGAACTGCTACAACAAAAACAAAATCAGTATTCCGTGTCTAACAATGTCAGGTAGCAGCCCTCTACCTGAATTCTGCATGGATCCAGCATGCCCAACATGGCAACTCTCACCAGTATCACTTTCTTCTTGCTCTTGCCAAAAACAGCACACCCTGTCACATTCCCAGTGATGTGTGAACTATGCAAAAAGAAAACAAAGATCCTGTTGGTGAATGATTGTACCAGCAGCTTTTTTTAAGCTATCTGTGCAGGACATTTGCACTTTTTTTTTTCCACTTGGAAACAGTTTTCACAACCTCTGAGCCTTGGTGTACAGTTCACCTTCCTCCACAGAGAAAATGCTGTGACTGTATCTAGGACTTCGAAATTTTCAGCACCTCTGATTGCCAAAGTTTTGCTGTCTGGTTGGAAAGGAATTATCAACTGACATGAGAAGAAAGGTGGTGTTCTGACAACCACCTAACTGGATAACATTTCTTACTGTAATTTCTGACTGGTTACAATAATTATGACTTTTGACTGTTTCAACCACTTTTAACTTGTATTTACAGTTTCCAGAATTTGATCTTATGGTAGGAACAGCCTTTACTGTACACTTTTTATACCATGCTGTTTCTCTTGCTGGAATTGTGTTGAAAGAGAATATGCAGAATGGGTCTTGTCAGCTTTATTTTTTTTGATGTGCCACTGATTCAGTCTGAATAGTTCTTCCATCAAGAACTGTATATCCAGATAAATCACAATGCTTTTGTAAAATGTTTACAACAGTAAATAATTTGAATTCAGTAAATTTATTGATCATTGTATCAGACATGCATGCATTCATTAAACCATTTTATAAAATAGGTATTGTTTGGTGTTTTTAGTGAAAAATAAGTTTTTAAATAAATCAATCTCCATCTCCCTAACTCTCTGGGAACTGGCTAACTCCAGATGCTGTGGAAATTTTTACAGTGTTTGCACTGGCGGTCTACTTTGCAGTGTTCACGATGTGTCACTTTTTGAGCATGAGTCCTTAGACAGCATTACCTTCTTCACATGCCTTAAGTTGTACATTACTGGGTGGGAAAGCAGATGTTAAAACACCTTGGGTAGGTTGAGATTTAATAAAAAGAAATTCTTCCCTGTGAGTGGGGTGAGGCACTGGCACAATGGCAGAGGAGCCAGGGATGCCCCAACCTCTGGAAGTGTTGAAGATCAGGTTGGATGAGGCTTGGAGCAACCTGGTCTATTGGAAGGCGTCCCTTCCCATTGCACTGCCACAAACCATTTTAAAAAATTGAAAGTACAATGTGCTGTTGATTTAGAGGGTATTTCACCATCACCATGTGTTGTATTCTAGGCAGTGATCTAATAATAGGGAATAAAAGGATTCACCAACAAGACTAATGAGATAATCACTTAAGTAATTTTATCATATGAACGAACATTGTTGTAAACCTTTACACCACCTACACAGTTTTTCCTGTGTATCACAACTGCCCATTCACTGTCACATAAAACCAGAGACTTTACTTTTGCACCTTTGGTGTAGTATTATAGTGGCTCTTACTGTGTTGCCCTGGTCTCCAGCTGGAACAGCTTCTTGAAGCTGGGAGCTCCCGAATGTCACAGGTATGGCACTGGGCAAACACATGTGATGCTCTCCCATAGTGACAATACACCTGTCTGCAAGACCTTGTTACTAGAGCAGTCTTTCCTTAGAGTGTCCCATAACCCTGTCAAGCCTGTATTAACTGCAGCTAGAGGAGTAAGTAATTAACCTTTCATTCTGTCCTACTTAGGTCTTGAACAAAGTGTATAGAAGGGATTATTTTGAGGATTCAGTTGCTTGGGTATAGGCAATGTAACATGGTAAAAACAGAGACTGGAAGACAGAGCTGCCTAGCTAATTCACCAGTTACACATAAAATGCAGCAAAGAGAATGAAACTGGGGAACACTCAACGCTGCATATAGGTGTGTGTATTGTAGAACTCTAATAGGATGTATGAAAAGGAAATAAATCAGCTGCTGCTCTAACTGTACACTGCAGTCACATCAAACTTTTTCTGAACCAAACACCAGGGCCAGTTTTATTGAAACAAGTAATTCTTGCCAGTGTTGGACTTGTAATGGGTGGGGGTTTAATGGAATGACAACTCTTTTTCTTTTAGGGAAATATAAGGCTTTACTGCCAAGGAAAAAAACTAACAGCACAAAGACCTTATAGCACATGAAAAGGAATCTGTGGCAGGCAGAGTCACACCTGACACCAGACAGTAGTTCCTGCAGTGATAGAAGTCCATCTTCCTTCAAAGTAATGCTGAATCGGCAAGATCATCATCAGTCCACTCTTCCTAATGGAAGGGAAAAACATAACACCTTGAGCGACATCTGTGCATGGTGTCGTGTGGGGTGTGCTGTGATGTGCTCCTTATAATCTGGATTTAAGAATCTACAGAAAGTTTCCATGAACCTTCAAAGACTAAATATTTTAACGTGGGGCAAGTCAGGCCTTTAACCTTAAAGCTAGTTATCCATACCTATGCTTACAGTCATGGAGACAGAGTCATGTTAGCAGCCCCTTTTCAGCACCTGTCTGAGATAAAGAAGCATGAGCTTTATTTTGGATAATGACGTAGAGATTCCAAAACAGCTCATACTGCAACTTCTACTAATGTCTTGTGCATTTCATGGCTTTGTCACCTTGGCAGCTGAGTCACCTGTCGTCAGCCATTACCTTGTATGTTTTTTCCATCACTTCAAACTGGTAAGCTTGCTGTACCAGTTCTGGCTTTCCTACTGATACTAACCTTCAGCTGCAAACAACTAAATCCAGAAACATCTTAGAAATAGATCAGAATTAACTGTGCACTTGTAGACTACAGTGTAGTAGACTACAGACTTGTAGACTATCAGCTAACTTCAGGATTGATGAAGCCTCAAGGTATGAGCAGTTTGCATACTCAGGAAGCTTTCAAAAAGTTAAGCTTTCTCCTTTATGTCCTGGCCCACTCAGATCTTTCACATGATAATTACTCAGAAGTGAAATTACACAAGTAGAAAGCCAGCTCAGATACATCAATAATGAAAAATCCTGAGTTTCAGGGCCTTTGGAATTGTGCAAGAGTCTGTCATGAAGTGCTGTAGGCTATGTGAATTTATTCTATCAGGTTATGCCTTTGGAAAGTAATTACAGATATGAATTAAAAAGAAGCTCCAAAATCAAAATTGCCTCAAACCATAGCAGAGTAACTAATACAAATTAAACTGGGGCAGGGAAGAAGTGAAACCTCCAAAGCTCATATGGAGCGGTTTCCTAAGACATTCTGTCATAAAGAGAAAAGTTTTGCAAGTTCCTGTTTTATGGAGTTGCCAGTTTCGATATACTTTTTAAGACTGGCATTTAGAATAAACACTAAACATAGGTTTCTGCAGCAATAAAGTTATAAAATAAGTTCAAGATTCCAGATTTTGTTAGAACATACCTTCAATGCCAATTTTATTATAATCTTGTTTAAATGACTTTTTAGATTTTAATTTGACACTATAGCATCAACCTACTATGATAATCTCTAACAGCAAAAGACACAAATCTTGTCTTTTATCTTCAGATTTTGACAGGCGACCCTCTTCAGATATTACCATTTTTTTCTAAACGACACAGTTACTGTGTCTTAGACTACCACTATCCAGTGTCTTTAGCATCAAGATGAGTCCAGTTAAAAAGGGGTTCTTCACTTCTGCCAGCATGGACTCTCTCCAACTTCCTGTCCACATTACAAACAAAAGCTCTGGACGGTGTTAATCTCAGATGTGAAGGACAACCTTAATACTTTTTTAAAAATTGTTGAGTCATCCTCATCAGTTTATCTCCACCTTCTTTATATCTGGCCTTATAACCCAAAGTACTAGCTACCCATCTGTAATTCATGCAGCCTTGACAGCAAATTGTCTGACATAAATTTAATAAATTGTCTGAAATAAATTTAACTCTACACTGCTTTGAGCAAGAAACCAAATAAGTAAATAAAAATTTTCAAAGCACAAGAAACAGCAGGAAGGATGGTCTGTGTGTTCATTCTACTCTCCACAAAAGACAGGGGTGTTCAAGAACACTTTCAAGTGCAGGCGAGTATGAAATCTGGCTCATTTAAAATGAAAAAGTTGAAAAAGGTTCAGTCTGAGCAACAATTAAAATTATATTACAGAGGCGTAAGTTTATCTCAGTAGCTGTGTCACTTTTATCCTGGCATTTAAGAGTGAAAAAAACAGGAAAAACTCATACAATAGGTTTACTGACCTCATCCATTTTACACTTCTTTGTGACATATTCATCATCTTCATAGCCTTTCCTCTTCCTCCTAACCCAGAAGAAAAGTGAAATGCTTATGTATTTTTGTAAGTTAAGACTCTCTTTTTTTGGCCCCAAGATTAGATTATGCACATACCTGTTGAATAAAAAAACTACCACAGCTTCAGCATGAAGCTTGCTGGAAGTTCAAAGTGCATACTTGAAGTGAAATGGGCAGAAAAAAATCAGGAAGTCCTTTGCCATCCACATAATTAACAAAACATTAAGCCATTACAACATTATTGTTTTAATCACCTGATTTTAAAGCCCTTAGTTCTCATTACACACAATATCAAGTGGCCACACCTTAGAAGCCACCCAGTATTCCAGTTTTGTGTTACAAAATAATCAGCTTGCAGTGCAAATCAGCACAAAAGAACCTATTAATGTATTACTGAAAGCACTATGAGTCTTGGATCTCAGCTTCCAGGAGATACTCACAGCAAGCAGGCAAACACTGTGTGCACATTTAAGAGTTTTCATTTTCCATCACACAGGTAAGCAAATGTTAATGTTCCAATGCCAATAAGAAAGGCCGAAGTTTAATAACATCCAAGATCTACTTACAGGTTTGTATTAAATGAAAGCTCCAAGCTGTGACACTTCTCTAACTTCTTTTTTAGAGCAGCAACCTCTTCAGGCCTCGGCAGTTCGTATCGTTTTATGAGATTTTTCATGCCTAAAATGGCAACACAGACCTAAGCACACAGATACCTGCTCTGCCTTGTTGTATTGGGTCTTCCTGGCAAGATATTGTTAGTAGGGGGGGCTACAAGGGTGGCTTCTGTTAGAAACTGCTAGAGGCTCCCTCCATGCACAACAGAGGCAATGCCAGATGGCTCCAAGATGTATCCACCACTTGGCCAAGGCCAAGCCTATTATTAAGTGACAGTGGATGTGCCCCTGTGATAACAGATTTAAAGGAAAAAAACCCAAACCCTGGTGCAACATTAATTGCTGCTGGAAAGAGGAATGAGAATATATGAAAACAGCCCTACATCCACCAGGGTCAGTGAGGAAGGAGAGAAAGGAAGTGCTCCAGGTACTGAAACAGATTCCCCTGCAGCTCCTGGTGCAGACCATGGTGAAGCAGCTGTGACCCTGCATGGAGGTCAGCAGGAGTGTGGAGTGTGCAGATGCACCTGGAAGAGGCGACTTTGGAGCAGGTGGATGTGCCTGAAGAAGGCTGTGACCACTTGGGAATATGCTGGAACAGGTTCCTGTCAGGAACCTGCAGACCCTTGGGAAGAGAAACCTACATTACAGAAGGTCTGCTAGCAAGATTGTGACCCCGTGGGAGACTCACACTGAAGAAGCCCGTTCCTGAAGGGCTGTATCCTGTGTAATGGACCCACATTAATGCAGTTCATGAAGAACTGCAGCATGTGGGAAGGACTCATGCTGGAAAAATTTGTAGAGGACTGTCTCTGTGGGAGGGCCCCCGGACTGCAGCAAGGGAAGAATGTGAGGAGGAAGGAGCAGCAGAAAACAACGTATTGGAAGCTGACTACAGTTCCCTTGCACTGGAGGGAGAGAATTCAGGAGTGAAACTGAACCAGGAGGAAGGGAGGCGGGGGGAAAGGTCTTTTTAAATTTGGGTTTCACTTCTCATTACTCTACTCTGATTTGATTGGTAATTAATTAATTTCCCCCAGTTGTGTCTGTTTTGCCCATGACAGTAACTGGTGAGTGACTTCTCCCTGCCCTTATCTCAGCCCATGGACCTGTTTTCTTTTCTCTCCCCTGCCCAGCTATGGAGGTCAGTGATAGGGTGGCTTTGGGGGTCACCTGGCATCCAGCTGGGGTCAACCCACCACACTTGTGAATTACACAACACTATCCAGTCTCCAGTGTGGCCGAGTATTGCTTATGTCTGAGTCAAGCGTGAGCCAACAGTTCACCCTGCCTTCCCTCATTGTAACTACATTCAAACAAGTCTCTAGCATCACTGACTGCATTTCCTTAAGGCAGAGTTCACATTACTCTGCTAACAAGCTTCAAAATACACAGGTATGTTTTGCAATCACCATTGTACTTGCTGTCCTAAAAAAATAGTCTCATTAATAATGTAAACTGAACTTGTAAGATTTTTTTCTCTACCACCAGTACTTTGTAGAAGTCATTTACAAATGCTTGAAAAATTTCCTTCCAACCATCTTACGTTTATGGAAAAGCTGCCTTCAGGCTAAAGCTACCATCCATAATAACTGAAGTGAAAAGTAAGTGATCCCAGCATTCCCTTTCATCTCAGCAATGGAAGTCTGAAGACTCGATTTGTTCGAAGAAGAGAAGGGAAAGGCCATCTTAAGTTTTATAAATTCAAGGTAAATTGAATTTGTAGACCCTGGTTACATGTGTAATGCATTCACTGCTCATGTCAACCTGCCTAGTTTCACTTCCACCACTCCCACTTTAAGTGCATGAATTAGCTTAATGCATTAAGCTAATAATTAATTAAAAACTGATTACTTACTGAGAATTTTGTCTCATGGCCTTTTCATTTAAATACAAACAGGTAATAATCAGTGTACTACATTCCCTTTTAGCTTAGCTAAACCATGGTAGTATTCTTAATATTTGTAAAATACACACACACACAGGTATTTCTCAAACTAGTGAAGCTAAGCATCTTATAGCTGAAACATCTTATAGCTGCAGAACACATGTGCAGTATAAATCCTAGCATATCCCATTAATCATTTAGCTTATAAAAGATACCTTCTAGTGGTAGTAGTTGTTATATGCAGGCTTTGCCCGAAGTGGTAATTTTTAAGATATGGTGGGGTGACTTGAAAAGCAATTGATTTCTGTCTTAAAAAAACATGATTTAATTCTCAAATTTCTCACTTTTGAATCAGCTGTTAGCACTTAACTGACTTTAGCACTTATGTTCTGAAAGCACCAGGCAGGTCCTTTGCCTGTTAATTTGATTTGTTCATACTCATTTGTTCAATTTATTTGTTCATCGTGTCTCAGTCTTTTTTCCCCTTCCACCCACATGCTGGCTAGTTCACTCTACTGCCTGTGTTTTACTTATGCGTGCCTTAAGATGAAGAAACCCATTTGAAGCACACCCTTCTATCTAAAGCTTCTATGTTATTTGGAAAAAGATGGTTTTTCCTCCTTTCAAGATATTCTTTATCATACTTTTCCAATGTTTACTTACATTTCATGTCATCTAGTAATCTGGATAAGGTTGATCTGTTTTCTTTCAGCATCAGACTTTCTGATAAGTAGCTGTAGAGACACGGAAGAATAAATTCTTAAAGTGTCATGATCATTTGTGGCAATTATTGTGAGTTACTAAAAAGTGTATTATTTATTACTCACATCTGATAGAGCTTTATAATTAAGTAAGAACGCTTTGGTTACTTAAGGGCTATAAAGTTATAAAAAAGCAAATCTGTCACTGTAAGAAAGTGACAAAAGTAGTCCCCCAGCCACGCAGAAGTAACACTGCCAAATTAGATATTTCTAAACCTCGTGGAGCTAAATCAGATTAAGTTTAAGATTCTATGACAACATCACACTATTGTACAGTACGCCCACTGGACAAGCAAATAATACACAAGAGTGGTTTACAGACTGAGCGACAGCAGAGCTTGCAAGACAGGCCTGCTTTTTTTGGCAGCTGAAAGCTATTACTAAACACTGTTTTGCATGAGCCTATGTGTCTCTTCCCACTGAGATCTAACTTCTCTTTAGTAAGAGCCCTAATGCATGCTGCCTGGATACAACCCAAACGCACATGAGCAATGCTCCTCACCAACACCCACAACAACCAAGGACTTCTATCCCTTCCATCAAGGGAGCAACAGGTATTCCAATTCCCATATGCTCTGTACCACCTCTGAAGGTGCACCTGCTCACAGGTCCACAGACTGAAGCTGTACCATCAGGTTCTCTCATGTCTGCCAGCAAAAACTCACATCAAACAATAAATGACAAGGCTGTAACACCTGTATGGTGCAGACAGATAACAGAGACTTGAATTCTTCCTGAACACGCAAACAAAGTTCAGAGACCTTGAGTCACACACTATCTACAAGTTATTTTAGTTCTTTTTGCAAGCATGCTTTTCTGAATTTTGGCACAAGCAGTACAAAATACAGATCTAGGAATGAGATCAAGTTTCAAGTTAAAGTAAACTCCTCAATGTTTTTGCACAATTCTGAGAAGACAGTGAATCCTGTAGAGAATACTCCCAACACTCTTTCTTTTAGAAGAGAGGTTTGAGATACATTCATAGCAGATGGAAGATTTTATTTTAAAACAACTTTTTGGATTTAGAGCAAGTATTACACTCCAGATGCAAAATGCTCACGGGCAGCAGCATGGTATTAAAACATGCCAGGTACAGCTCCTTATAGCAACCACCTCAGCTGTTTATCTGAAGAAAAGCGTTGTATTTTGTCCATAAGAGAACTAAACCAAACAAACTACACATTTCAACAAAGGTATCAAAGTTTTTGATAATGCTTGTGCAAACACCAGTGGCAAGGACAGAGAAGGGTAAGACTGATGCAAAGCAACACCTTAGCCCTGGTTCTTGTCCATGGAAACTGAACAGTTGCAACAGCCAAACACATAATGTTACAGCATGCCCATCAGCTGTCAGTTCAGTGCAATTTCAGTTGACTTTCAGTTTCTACTGTTTTTCCACTTTCTTCATGGTGTAACCCCCAAGCTGAGTCTAAAAATCCTATGCTGTTCTAATTAAGGCAAAGTTGTCAGGGTTTTTTTTCCTTCTTCCAAAGGAATATAAAAACCAGACAGCAACTAACTGCTTTCATCGCCTATTTGTGAAAATGAACAGTACCACTGCCGTTCTAAAACATAAAGAACAGACCAGTGCTATCAATCAGTAAATACACAATTCTACTAGCTAAGAATATCTAGAGCAAAACAATTTTATACAATAAGCAAATACACCGTTTAAATCACGGCTGTAAGAAAGAAAATACTACCTTTCCATATTAATTCCTGCTCTTGAGCCACTAGATAGTATGGCAGTGAGAGCTATCTGTGAGGGCGTAAAGAGCAGATATGCATCTGTCAGAGCTACTCGATTAAGGAAGTCATCAGCTGTTTTCCTCAGAACTTCAGGATTTTCCAGCACTGGATAGCGAGTCTAAAAAGTAATGATTTAGGAAAATAAACAGCTGTTTGCCATTCCCGTTCATGAGCTCAAAACACACAATTCAACGGTATTTTATAAAGCTAAGAGGTAGCAGACCCTATTTTTATTCCAAAAATATCCTGAACAGCTTAAAGACCAAAAGTAAAACAACTATCTTTCAGGTATTTGTCTATCACTTTAGATCTTTTAAGTGACAGGAACAAAAGAAAATACAGCTTTTTAAGAAAATGCATGACAGACTTGTATTACTTTACTATATAGAGCATGTAGCATATCAGAGAGTATTACCTTAATATCAATTAGAAATCCCTCAAATGGCCTGTATGGATTGTGGATGATAAGATGGAAGTTCAGTTCCTGAATAAGCAGTAGTTCATATTCCAGTATTTGTTCAAGAGCTTTTTCCTGTCCAAGAGGACTTTCTCGAAGGTTACCAACAAACTGTGCACTGGATACATTAAATTCATCTACTTTACATGCCAAAAATGCACATGTTAACCTGGAGGAGGGGAAAAAACAAAATAAGCAAACAATTGACATATGCAGCATCTGTTCTCCTATCAAGAGTTCTGCTCAGAAAATTCGTCTATCTTTAAAACACCATGTTCTGAACACAGCAGAAGGATAGTGAAAGTGACCATATTTTGTCTTTACTCCTACTTAAGCTCTCAAATTTTTCTTTCTTGTTTTTTTTTCGGGTCTTTACAAATATAAAGATCATACCTCTAATGTTCCATTTGATAGAGTAACTCAAGAAGTGTTGATAACTCACATTATTATCCGAGGATGATACTCCATCACTGAGTTATTGAGGTAAAAACGTTTGAAATACATGCAAGCTGTTCCCTAAATTGAAAAAAAAATGGGGAGGTAAAAAATAAAAACGGATTAAGAAAAAATATAAGTACATAAAAAGAAAAAAAATCACAAAACAGGCAAGTTAGAATATATACTACAGGCACACAGGATACACTGAGGTACTAAGACACATACACAGCCATGTCAATAAATATTTTGAAGAGCCTTATAGTATGACACCCATACAAAATAATTTTCTTTATTTTTAGATGTATTTTGGAAGACGATGCTTAAAAAGCCAACAGTATCTTTATGAAAAAAAATCTGGTATTAAAATGAAATTTAAAAATCAAAGGCTGAAAAAAATCCTGAAAGTTGCGAGCAATCCCAACCGTTTGACTTTTTAGATCAGTCAGTTCTGCAGCATGTTTATCAGCATGAAAGCCGATGCTTTCAAAAACGAGGCTCTGCAGGGGCTACTTCTCAAACATCTGTCTGGCTTTACAGAACATGCCACGGCAGCGACTGCCACCTTTCAAAGGCAGCCTCAAGCGAGCACTCTTCACCACACCTGCTTCAAAAACGGAGGACTATCAGGAGACAATGTAAATCATACATTTTAATAGCTTAGTGAGAGAAAGGGACAATTTCACTCCGTTCTTCAGCCACTTCTCCCTTCTGAAACACGCTCTTCTCCATTCAAGACAAATCAGTTCAAAGTAATTTTGTTTCTCCGTTGTAGGTTAGTATTTTGCCAGTGCTTGATCGAGTTTATTTTGCAATCAGACAAGCATTAATACTGGAGAAACAAGTGAATGACAGCCCAAATTTGGGACCGCCTCCTTTAGCTACTGGGAGATTATTTCATTCATCAATCATTACCATCAACCATCTACCACTATTTTGTTTCAACTCTTTGTAAAGGGAAACAAAACAATTCAGTCACCCATGCAAGTTTAAGAGCCACAAGCAAAAGATCACGTTCAAAACCATCAGGTTTTGAAATGGCTGCACGAGTCAGAAAACGAAACAAAAAAGATAAGCGGCCACAGACCGCAACGCTAGAAGAGAGAAAAGAGGCTGTAAAGATATCAGTGCTCTGAAGAACAAGCCAAGCGGGCAGCAAGCGAAGGCATCGGGGGGCCGAGGCCGCGGCTCCGTCCCCGCCTCACTTACCACAACGGACCGCGGCATCGCTGGCTTGAACGCGCCGCAGAAGTCCAGCAGCCGCTTCTCGTAGTACTTGCATAGCGCCAGCTCCTCCTGCGGCTCCAGCAGCACCGGCTCGCCCTGCGGCACCTTGGCAGAAGCAAAGCCGCGCCTGAGCGCGCCGCGGTCTCACCCCGCCGCCCCGCTCCTCCGCCCCGGCACCGCCCCGCGCCCGCAGCCCCCGCCACCCCGCGCACCTTCCCGCTGGCCGCCGCCCTGGCCCGGGCCCGGCGGTTCCCCTCAGCGCGACGCCGCGCCAGCTCCTCCTCGCCCTGGAAGGTCCAGTGCCGGCGCTGCGTGCTGCTGTGGAACATGGCTCCGCAACACGGCCCCGCAACATGGCCGCGCCCGCGCGCCGCGCGCCGGGGCGGGCCCGGGGCGGGCCCTCTCGGGAGAGAGGCCATTCCGCCTCCTTCTCAGAACTTTCCCTCTTTGAGGACGAGCTAGCAAAAAGCATCTCGATGTTTTGTAAACAACGTCTGTAAGCTTTTGCAGAATAGTAGCACTCTCTTGTTTCCGTTTTATTCATGTAAACTTGCAAGTTTACACTGCACTTGTGCAGCGTCCCCTCGAGTGCTGGGGGCAGTTCTGGGCACCACAATATATGAAAAACACTAAGCTATGAGAAAGCATCCAAAGGCGGGCCATGAGGATGATGAAGGTTCTGGAGGGGAACCCGTATGAGGAGTGGCTGAGGTCAGTTGGTCTGTTCAGCCTGGAGGAGACTGAGGGGAGACCCCATTAGTCTAAAACTTCCTTGTGAGGGAAGAGGAGGGGCAGACACGGATCTCTTCTCTGTGGTGCCCAGTGACAGGACCCAAGTAAATGGCCTGAATTTTTGTCAGGGGAGGTTTCAGCTGGATATCAGGAAAAGGTTCTTCACAGAGGGTGGTTGGACACCGGAACAGGCTCCCTGGGAAGTGCTTACAGCACCAAGCCTGACAGAGTTCAAGAAGTGCTTGGACAATGCTCTGAGGCCCGTGGTGGGATCCTTGGAGTGTCCCGTGCAGGCCCAGGAGTTGAGTTGGACTCGATGATCATGATGGGGCCCTTCCAGCTCAGCTCATTCTGTGATTCTGCTCCCTTAAGTTCCTTCAGTAGCCTCCTGCTCTCCCCAGACAACCATTATGCTTTTAAGGAAGTGTAGCAATGGGGGACAAAAACGACAGACCCCCTTCTATGTCCAAAGATCCGTTTATTGCGAAAAACGGCCCCCTCTTTGCACCCTTAATCTCGGGCGAACGCAACCAAAACCACGGCGAAGCCCAACCGAATTTAACAGTGAAGAGCAGCCATTGGCTGGCACAGCTGCAGTGCTGCGGGCCGCGCGTCCTCTCGCCCAATCAGCTTCCCGTTCGTAGGCTGGCCGCGCGTTCTTCCAGCCAATCACAGTCTCACTTCCAACTGTCACTCAACTGCCTCTCGCCCCTCACCCAACTTCCAATGGTCCAGCCCCCAGCTGGGCCATTCCCACAGGGTCTTCTGGTGAGTGTGAGCCCTAACCACTTTGACAAATATAACCCATATTCCACAAGGAAGCGGCATTTCCCAGCTTCCATGCTTCAGCCAGAAATTTCAGATATTACTGTGTCGTGTCTAATGTTTGTATTTGAAGTATGTGGTGAAAGTATGTAAAACACACTTCTGTGGACTGTCACAGGACTTGTAGTTAAAAGTGTTACTGAACAAGTTATGTTATTTTAAAAGGACTTTATGCAGCAGTGGGGGAAAATTCTTTTAACCTTTGCACAATAGTGTTTGATCCCTGCGTAGGATTAATGCTGAGTTTTGTATCATACAGTGCTTACTACAAATGCCAGGGATTAATGTGGCTTTGTGTTAAATCCCTACATGTGTGACTAATAAGCCTTGTGCCAGCTAGTGTTGGAAATAATATAACTTTCCTCACAACTTTTCTAATTAATTGTTTCAATTATTCATAAGCAGTGTAATTTTCCACTCTGTCATACGCCACTGTAGCCAGCATTTAGCAAGGTTGTCATAAACTGGTATTGTGGAAACATGGTTATGGAAAATTGGAAAATTACTAAAACTTTTAAGTTTTGCTAAAACAAGTGTAATCGACACTGTGATATGTTTCAATGATCTCAGACCTGGAGGATGTTCACAAGGCCTTAGAGAGAGATCTGTTGCTGAAACTGAACACAAGTAATGCAAAATTCATAGACCACAAGGACATTTTGCAGAAACCCAAGACAAAGAAGAAACTAACAAAGTCAGTTCAGCAATTGTACTGAAACCTTCTTTGGGAAAAAGATAATAAAAAGACTGAAGAAATGGGCTAATTAGCATGAAAAGTGAGAAAAAAATAGAAGATAGAATACCTATTAATGAAGAGAATTATGGAATTTATAGCCAACGAACATTAATTTCTTTATTTGCTACAGTGTATAAATAGTGAAAAGTTTTGAAAGTGGATGTGCATATTAGGTGAAGCTATCCCCATCCACCCAGCATGTTGAATAAATTCCAGCTTTCTAATGTAACAAACTGATTGGAGAGCTTGTTACCTTGTTTTCAGTGACGAAGTGGTTCCTTATGAATAGACATGACAAAGGTCCTTTCCCTAAAGTACACAGAAAATAATTGTTTTATCTACATAGTCTGAATCCATCAATACTTTGCCTTAAATTACAGGAATCCAACACACCCAACATATCAACAGACTGAAATCTGACCAAATCTGAGTTTCAAGAGTCGTATGTACAACAAGTACCAAAAGGGTGTTGTTGTGTATCTAGTTGTAACAGTTCCATCACAAATTAGAGACTCATAAAATACTGCATATTATTCTAATATTCAGTTTACCAAGGGATACGTTATTTCACATCATCACTCTTTGAGTAAAATGTAAGAATAGAACGAAAATTTCTGAAAACATCAGTACAGAGGATAAAGCAGATTTTTTTCTAAGTCTCCATTTCTTTTATACCTTTCACTTTTCAGAATCTGTACTTCAAAGATGTGCGGGTTTGATACCCAACAACTATTGACTTCACTGATATAGTTCTTCCTAAAGTTTAACTGGTATAATGAATTCTTAAATTGATTCTAAAATTTAATCTTAACGTGATTCTAAAATTCAGTCTGAAAGTGGACAAAGGCAGATTTAGATAACACATTTGGAAATGTAACTGTAAAATACTCAGAAAAACCTTTGGTAAGTCTGTGACCAAGCTATGATCAGAACCAAGAATTTACTGTTTCTAAACCTCTGCTGTTTTTTTCACAATAGCACTTTTCACAACCTCTTTACCCACAACACAATTTTAATATATTATCTTGTACCCAAAGTGGTTAATGAAAAGTAGAAAAACCACAGTGTGATTTTTGTGCAAGTAATAAGGTCTACAAAGAATGGTACAGAATACACTAATAAAGTGAAGAGTGAATATAAAAATTTTTGCTAAAGTCAGGGAGATAATTACAAGAACAAAGGCTTTTGGGAAACTGAAGTCTATAGCTTTAAAACACATCAATTTTATCATGAAGTACAGAACCGTGTTGGGCCAAGTATGTATGGGCAGCTGTGAAATTAGAGATATAGTCTGAATTATAAATAGGTGTATAAGTTTTTAATCAGTTGCTTAACTCAGTCAAAGGTGAATTTTTGAGGTCTGTCCTTCATGCTGGTTTTAAACATGTCACATGTAGGGATATTTGTTCAGAATGCAAGTAGCAAGGGAACCAAGCAAAACTTAGGAGCTAATAAAAGCTCTCCAGTAGCCTAGGCATTTTAGTGTGTTCAGCAATTTCTCAGAAAAATTGCCTGAAGGTGTAAATAAATATCTACCACCTAAATATGAAACAGAGCATAATTTGCCTGCTTGTATCCACAAATACCACAGAGGTATTCCTCCTGATGTTTTTATGACAGCCATGGCTGCTCTAAGTGTTCTTTATTTTTCTGTTTGGGGGATATAGCGAATCAGAATCTCTCAGAAGATCTAGAGGGGACCAAAAAGGACCGAGAAGCACCACACACACCATCTAAGAAGGTAAGGTACCTAAAGCACAGAGGCTCGGTCTGTAGAATTTACTGTTGAAAATAAACATTCATAAAACCATTCAACTTTGATGCTGGTAGTGTCTTTTTAGAATAACATGTGAGGAAGGGGATTGTGAACACAAGAGTACAGCCCTTCAGCTCACTTGTAATTAATACAACTAAATTACCATAATAAATTTCCTGATTTTTATTATCATTATTATAATTTTTGTTAAGCCTAACTGCAGATACTAATTAGGCTAAAACATTCAAAGAAAGAGTTAACCTTGCTGATGGTACTGGAGAGGATTAAAAGATTTAGAGGTGAAAACACATTGATTTATTCCCACATGATGTTAATATTTTCTATATCAAATGCTGCTAAATCAGTAGAACTAAATTTAATGTTTCAAATACTATATTTTAGTTCTCACTTTTTGAATTTATTAATATTACAGGGACTTCTTGATTTTGCAGTGTTTCGATATTAATTTTCCTAACACAGAAGCTAGTTAAAATCAGATTACTTTTCTTGCTTTTGCTAAGTAGTATTTTACCTTTATTTGATCTCACTGATACCAGTGAGGTTATTTCATTGAAGGAGTTTTATTCTTTATTCTCAAAATGTGCTTGTCAATCAAAGCATTACAAAGTATGCTTAAGTTATACATAGCTATAACTCACTTATATTGAATATGCAATACAGGGACATAAACTTTAGAATCCTCAGCAGAAACACAGATTTTAAATAAGCAAAAAAGCTTATTTAAAAACCCAGCAGTTTGGAATTCCTGACCTTTGGATTTTTAAATACTAAGGAAAGACTTTTGCATTTAATAATGTACAACTTTAAAAATACATTAAGTGTACAGTCTCAAAGAAACCACAAATCATGGTAGCAAAACTGAAACATGATGAAGCAGAGATGTTTGTTTATTCTGAAATTTGAGGCATTCCATTCATTCAGCAGTGAGGGCTGAATTCCTACGGGGCAATCAGAATTGGATATTCCTTTTGAGACCATGCAGGACATCTGTTGGAGGCAGCACAAGATTTGCTTAAAGCCTAAGAGCCAAAGCTGGCTTTTGTGGAGGAGTGTGGTTATTTTTGCCATTCTTCAGTGATGTGTCTTCAGTCATTGATGGAGAAAGTTCTGTTGCTTCCATCCCTTGTTTCTTGTTTTCCCTTCTCTGTTTCTCCCATATTGAATTTACCTTAGGGTTCTTGACCTTTGTTTTTAATTTCTCCACAGCTCCATTCTTCCCACCCATTTCACTCCCAATATGTCATCTCATAAGAATATAATATAGTTATTGATACTGATGCTAAAAAGTCATCACTGGATTTCTGGATGGGTTAAGAAACTGAGAATTCCCTGGAGTTACGAAGCTGAGAACGTGGACTTCTGAGTCACTCATGCAACTGTATTTATATTCAGAAAGTGCAGCTGTGGCATGTTCACAAAGATTTCTTTGGAACTAAGTGTCCCTGAAATGTATTTTAAAAGTGAGAGCCCCCCCTTTTGCAATACCCCACACCCTTTCCCTCCCTCCCCCATTGCCGCTACCCAAACCTGGCCACATGAATCCAACACATAAGCATACTTTCAATGCATTTAGGATTTTTTTTTTCAGTGCTGGACATTTCTACATCATGGCCTTCTACTATGTCCAGAACTGGTAAAAAGTTGGAGAAATAATCAAAAGTGCATCTACTGCTTCTCTGGGGTTAGGTCTATGCTTAGCATCTGGAGAGCTGCAGTCCTTCTGATGATTTTATACAATAAAATCTGAATGTATATAGATCACTAGTAAAAATATTTTCTATTTCATAATGCAAAAAAACCAAAAAAGTCTTTTTGGCTCTGAATTTACACATGAGGAGGGAAAAGCCATAAAACACTTGTGTCTGAAACAAGATCTCTGAACAACCTAAACATTAAATACTTCCGATTAGAGAACAAATTTCCTTTAATTTCAGTGAAATATGAAACTGCCTTCTGTCAGATCAGAAATGTCTTAAGGAGAACCTCTTAATCCTCAGTCTCCAACAACAATGAAGCTGAGTGTTCCCAGCCTTGCAAGAGGCCTCCTGGATTCCTCCCAAGTGTGCATGCAGGGTCTGGATGACAGATCCATGATCTTCCTGGTGCTGGGGTGTACATTGGAGGTTGCCATCAGCTACCAGTGCCCATCCAGGAGTCATTGCCTCTGTTTCCCCATCCATGTTTTCCCCTGGTTCAGGTAGCCAGGTATCACAGAATGCTTGTAATAGCACAGGTGACCTGTGCAAGGAAACGCCTCCCTGGAGCTGGCCTTTGGGTGAGTTCGAGGCTTGGGGAACCAGGAGGGTGTCACTATTGAGGCTCTGGACATTTCTGGAATTTCTTCCATCCCCAGGACAGCTGGTGACCATGAGAAAGACCATGACCCTTCTGCAATGTGTGACACTAGCGAGGGGTAGCAGCTCTTCATTCTCAGCTCTCTCCAATCTGTCACAACAAACAAGGCATGGAAGGAGTGCCATAATGCTCCAGATCATTAAGAGCTTCTGATAAAGCACTGGGCTGATGCTTGGAGAGGACTCATGAGCAGCAGAGAACACCAGGCAGGTCACTATTGTTGGTTAGCCAGGCCTTGGAGGGTCACAGTCTGCCACTTTGTGACGCCAGCTTCCACAGCTCCATGATGCACAAGGGATGTCTGTCCCAGTGTTCCATCGCACCTCTGCACATGTCTGGGGCTACTGCAGCTCCACTTCCTACTTCTCTTCTTCTCACCCATGTCTTCTGCTCACCAAAGGTACTTCATGCCAGTCACCCAAGGCTTTGTCTTCTCCTCCTCAGGTGCTCTTGCACTTCACTTTCTCTGGTCCTGCCTCCATGGACATAAACAACTCCAATGACCACCCCAATGACCCTTTTCACTGTTGCTTCCAACATGGATTGATCTGGTCCCAGATTTGGGATGTGGGGCAGCATTATTTAGGCAACAACAACACACAAATTCTGTTTCAGATATAGCTACACTGATGCTCTTTTCTTGCAAGGCTCCCCTTCCCAACATGTCTCTAGTGCTCCTGTCCAGGTTATCTGTGCATTTTGGCCATCTCTTGGGAAACACTCCTTCATGGATTGTGAAATCCAGCCATTCCTCACAGTGCCATCTGAAACTTCTCCTGGCTTCCTGAACCCCTCGTGCTGAATTTCTGATGATCAGTGATGGACCGAATTTTAACCTTGCTGTTTTTCCACAGCCATGGATCCATTAACTCAGATCTCATGGTTTGGTGATGCCCTCCTTTCTGGAGTGTGTCAGGGACTCTTGCAGAGGGCAGTCTCCAACTAGTAATGTATTTCCAAGAGCTGTAGGGGTGGACATCACATTGTAACATCACTGGGTGGTGGAAGTGATAGTAATCCTAATAATAATCCCAGGAATAATCCTAATCCTGGTGGTAGATTATGACTGTGACCTCACATCTGTTGCTGTCTAACTTCAGGTGCTGTCAGAGCCTGGGCCAGCCTGTGGGAACAAGCACACATGGCCACGGGGAAGGAGTGGAGCTGCCCCATCTGCTGTGATGCACCAGATGATGTTGCTTATGCGATGCCCTGTGGCCACCAATTCTGCCTTGGCTGCATCCTGCGTTGGGCAGAAAGAAATCCTGCCTGCCCGCTCTGCAGAGGATCCATCTTGACAGTGAAGTTTTCTGACCAAGGTGGAGATAACTACCTACACTGTGTCATCACGCCTCCCAGAGAGTTGCCAGACACCAGCAGCCAGGCAGAAGAAGCTCCTGGAGGCCAGGCTGAAGACAGCCCCCGTGGCCCTGAAGAGTCCCTTGCTTCCTCTCCACAAGGAATAACAGCCCCTGCTGAGCAGCAGGCCGCAGGACCAGAGGCTGTGGGTGGCATTCTGCCTGAGCTTTGGGCAGAACTTTTCCGAAGACGACGGAACCTCTTGGACCCTGTGCGGGCCTGGTTGCGCCAGGGGCTGGAGATGGTGTATGGGGGCGAGTGGTACCAGGTGAAGAGTGCAGAAACCGGCATCGTGCTCACCCTCTGTGTCTATGGTCCAGACAGGGAAGTCTTGGTCCAGAGATTGCAGCCCCGTCTTCAGCAATACACTGCATCACTGGTCCATGGCATCCTCAATATCATTGAGACCCAGTGCAGTGAGGAGGTTCGGAGGCTGCGGCACTCCCACACTGCCAGGGAGGAGCATGACATCCCTGCTGCCAGCTCTGACCCCGCTACCTCCCAGGAGGGTGCTCCCACCCTCAGCCAGGCCCCGTCCAGTGGCATCGCAAATTTCAACACAGAGGAGGAAGCCAGCACATCGGACACTGCCCTCCGTGGACATCCCAGCCACTCCCCACCTGTGTCCATCCCTGCAGAGCAGGTGCAGCGCCAGGAAGAGCTCTGCACCACAACAGTGCCTGCAGGTTCCTCTGCTCCTGGCCAGGGCAGTGACCAGGCACCTGTGACATCCCAGCGCCGCCCAAAGAGGAGAACCCCTGGATCCCCAAATGCCTCCCATTCCAGCAAGAGGCAGCGTCATGATCAGCTCTAGAAAAGCTACAGCAAGCCTTTACTCAAGGAAAAGAGAATAAATGGCTATTTCCTTAATACAGTCTCAGGTTGCTTTTTCCCTCCTCTTCTCCTGAAGCATTTTTCCTTTACCCTTACATCCAAGTGTCAGCCAAAGGCCCCCAGAGCCCTAGGGCCATGTTGGCAGAGCCACCTACCCCAAGCAATGCTGCTGCAGCCACAATGATGGAAGAGATTGTGAGAAAACACTGGGGTGGATGCTTAGAGAAGACTCCTAAGTGAAAGACTGACCAGGCATTCCTCAAGCAAGAAATGGAAAGCCATGGGAATGCCTTGCACCATTTCTGCTCAGCATCTTAGGGAAAAATATACAGTTTGCTGAGGAAGCTGGGAAGAATCACCTTGCTCATCCTGCTGAGCAGGATGCTGAATACAGACCAGGGTTCACAAAGGCTGCATGAGATTCAGAAGCAGAAAAATAATTTGCATCCTCATTTTTTCAGCTGTGTGCCTTGTCTGCTGATGAATGAGAGTTCTTTTGTGTGTGTTTGTTGATTATCCCTGTTGGTCTCAGGCTAGGGGGATCCAATACATAAGGTGCTGTATGGTGCTTTTGTATCCAAAAAATGAGTAAGGATAACAAAAACTGATTGACCGTATTTTCAAAACTGTACTTTTTTACCAAGTAATAGGAGTAATTTTTTATGTGTTATTTGGTCTGGCCCTTTAGAGAAGCTCTTATTCTCGTGAAGTTGAGAAGCTGAGGAATGACATGTTCATAGAATTCTTACCTGTGCTGGAGCCTGGGCAGAGCACAAGAGGTTTTGCCCTCACAGACATAATTTCTGAGGTGGATCAGCAGAAGAGAATACCAGGAAGGTCAGTAATGTTGGAGAGTGAGGCTTTGGAGTGTCACAGTCTGCCCCTCTGCGACACCACCCTCCACCATTCAGTGATGCACAAGTTACATCATGTGGCAAAACCTAGTGATTTTTTTCTTTTCCTGTGGGAAGGTATTTGTGATGCAGGGTACAGGTTACTGGGATATGAGCGAGTTTGTCCTTCACTGGGATTTCATAAATTTTGCAGCCCTTCTATTGTTTTGGGGAATCTGGATTTTACAGCCTAAATGTGCTTCTATGGTTGGATGAATCTATGAATCTATGGCCTTTGGAGTATTTTATCTTCTGCCCTTGCTGCCAAGCATTTAGTGAGCTCACAGAACAGTGAAATAAGATTTTTTGAAAGAGGGAATTGACTTTCCGAAATGGTCTTGCTGCAGAAATCTCAGCTGTTAGAGACCTGAGGAGATACCAGCTGTTGTGTGTTATTGAAAAATCAGCAGAAACAACCTAGATGACAGTTATATTAGCAAATGTGTTGTAGCCTATTCATGCATATTCAAAAAATTTCTACTCATGTTTTCTCATTGTATTAAAATTCTAATGTTTGCCACACTTTTTATTGTATTTTCAAAAGAAAAAATGTGAAAAACTAGTCAGTGTCTTGCATGTAGGTGTCTTATCACATGAAGGATTTAAAAAAGCTGTGTTTTGCAGTGGTATTATTATGGAATTTGTTTTACTGATACTGTGAATAAAGCACAACCTAATGGAATTTAAGTTCTGTATAACAAAACTATAAGCCTGATACAAACCTAATTCAAATCAAAAAAGGTGTGATTTCTGTTGTCATGTGATGATTCTGTATTTTTTATAATTGCTGATATAAGTGTTCTGGTAATTAAGTATGCTAAAAACACTTGCTTTAGATACAATGAGCTCAGTTTAGCTGTGCCTGAGACTTTTTCCAGGAGCATTTCTATGACACTGTGGACTGCAGTAATTATTCCCAGACTCCCCAAATTACACTGATTTCCTTACAAATTCGCTCTACATCATCAGATTTTATCCCTGCTCCCTCTTGAAGAGATCTCAGAAGCCCTGCTGTCCTATCCAGAGACACAAAGAATGAAACAGGCTTCCCTAGCACCTATCACAAATTTCAGCCTGCTGGGTTAGGATAGCCTGCAGCATCTGAAATGGCATTGGACACCAAAGTGTAGCAGACTTCAACCAAATCTCCTTTCATGTAAATTTTTGTTTGTTTGTTTGTGGGTTTGTTTTTGGTTTTGTTGATTTGTTTTTGGTTTTGTTTCAAAATTTAACTTGCACTGTCCTTCTTTCATCCTCACTAGTCCATGCTAATGCTGTTATTTGGAGTGGTTGGAGTCAGGAGTATTGGTATTGTTAATCAGAGTCACATTTCTGTTACGGTGCTGCTTGAACACAAATTAACAAAACACCCTTCAAAATCTGTAAAACTAGAAAAGGGAAGAAATTATTTTCCTCTTCAATAGTAACACTGTATAAATTGTGTTTATGGTGTTAGAAGCTGCTTTTATTGAAGCTACTGTTCTTTATCTCTAAATTAAAACAGGTTTATATGAAATGAAAACACAGGGTTGCTTCTTGTCCGTTGAAAGACAGGGCAGAAATGTTACTGGTCATCCTTCCTCTGTGTACAGTTGTGTGCATGTTAAAAAAACTAGTAAAATTAAGGAGATACTGTAAGGAATAACATTTTGTAATACAGAACTGTGGTACATGCCGTCTTTGTATTAAAATTTATCCCCGGAACATGGAACTTTGAAGACTCATTGTCAAAGCAGATGGTATTCCAGATAATCCACGAGGAATAAATTTTAGTCTTCAAATTCCTTTCAGTTTATTCTTGAGGAAAAAGCATGTGTCCTTAAACTGCTGTTGGGATCCTCCAGCTGAAAATGACTGTGTTCCCTAATTTTTTGATGGGTTCCTACATTACACCATTGCCTAAACACTAGCTCTTTTGTCATCACTAGCAATGACAATTCTGTAAGTCAGAAGGATTTGATTTTGCTTGCCATGTTTATCCTTCCTTCTCAAAGGACCATAAGCACTGTTCTTGCTCCATCCCTGCTGCTTTTGTCCTTGTTGATATATCATGAGACTGTGAATATTTAGCACCTGGGACACCTGAGTCATTTATTTTGGAAATTTCGGAAGAGATTAAACACTGGCAAAATCTGAAAGTAACTTGTAAATTTATTTTGTATTCACAGTTCTTCATCCTTCTTGGCTACTGCTAGAGGCAGCTTTAGTGATCTCTAGTCTCAGTTATATAGGCCAATACTAACACTTGTTTGCTATCAATTATAAACCAGCAGATATCATCTAGTATCCAGTGCCAAAATAACACATTGCATCTCAAATTTCTGTGTCCATGGAATCCAGGATCACACTCCCATTTCATCTGTTTTGTTTATGTCCCTGGAAACACTTCATTGCTCTGAGCAACCTGGTCTAGAGGAATGGGTTTTAGAAACAGATGGTCGTTAAGGCTGCTTCCAACCCAAGCCATTTATGATTCTTTGATTAACTTAGAAATCATAGAGTAACTTATGCATCTACCACGGACTTGTTCTGGTATTTTAAGAGGTACATTGTATGTATTTTTAGTGTTGAGATGGCATCAGTGTTACAGCATTCAAGGATACTTTCCTAAATCATGATTTAGAATAGCCAGTGTTTTGTATAAAAATATCAGCATATTTCAAACAGGACATTTCTGTACAAAAACTTGTGATTTCATCACAGTGTTTCAGTGCAGGGTGAAGCTGTTCTTATGGTAATGCTGTTTACATAACAATATGAGATGATGTACATATTGTTTGCTCAGAGTATCCAGTCCCTGAAGACTTTTATCCTTTCACTGCACAATTTATTGTTCCACAAAATCCTGGCAGTCTAATTGAAAATATATGCATCCTCCCATGATAAACTGAAAAGCGTTTTTCTTTAGTTTATTTGAGAAATTATTGCCTTGCTATCTTGGAGTTCCCAGTTCTAATACCATTAAAAAGAAAACCAAGTATTTTTAGAGTTTTACAGTGAACACATAAGGGTTGCAGTGCTGCCTTTGATCTATAAGTGGCAGCATTTATTTGTTGATGCCAGTAGAATTTGTAGCAGGATTGTCTCATGTTTCTGAAGTCTTGCATGTCTCACTGCTTCATTTCCAACTATATTATATGTAAATCAGCGGCACCTTCATGCCAGCAGAAGCACAATTTGCACAGTAATTGGTGGCATTTTGCAATAATTCCATTTTCACATTACTGCTTAGTATACATTTCAGAGAGAGGTTTTCATAAACAAAGTTCTCACAAATCATCTCTTACCACCCTGGTGATTTTTATATTTTGTCTTTCTCAGTGTTTAGAAACACCTTTTCATTGATTTAGTAGTCATTCAGTCAACGGCTGTGCAGCAAGCATTGTTGTAATGTCATTGCAGATGTGGTTTGAGGTACCTACATCCTCCAATTTTAGTTCTAAGTTACACTACCTGGATCTAACTCTCCCTAGTCTTATGAAAGGGTTGGAATAGGACCCCCAGTCCATCCTTCAGCTGCTTCCTCACCAAGTTGTCTACTGACCAAAATTTTAGGTCAAGTTATAATGCAAGGTTTGTGCCCACTTTGGATTATGTCTGTAGAGAAGATCTCAGAAGTGTGTGCTGGTAAACCAGCTGGAGAAATGAGCCCACACACAATTGCCTTGAGAAAGAATTCAAGTTGGAATTGCAATTTAATAGAATGATTACAATAAATACAATAGTACAGAAACACTGGCATAAACCAACAAAGTGAAGAGTACAGCCTGACTCCCTGTTGGTCAGGGTGATGATCACAGTCTGCTTGAGCTGTGGTTGCAGTCCCATTGGAGTAATGATTGCAGTCTTGTTGAGTGGTGGTCCTGTGGAAAGGTCTGGTCTGCCTGTGGAAGCTCAGATCCTCCCATGGATCTTCCCTGGTGGTGGTGTCCCAAGTCCCCAAACCTCAAGATTACATGTGGTCAGATTGAGGTGGTACCTCCCGCAGGGCAGGGAGTTTCACAATGGAATGATGTGCAATGTTATGAGTCATAGATCTTTTTGGAGTCCTTGTAGCCCTGAGTTTGTGATGGCCCATTAACTGGGATGACCCTCTCAGAATGGGTGTGACTGTGCTTCCCCACAGGGCTGAGTCCCCACAGGGACTTCGCCATCAGGGCTGACTCATTACCCTGTCTCTCAGGGTTGCCTCTTTTTTTCCTTATCTCAAACACCCAGCTCTTAGTCTGAGGCAAACAACCCACTGTTAACAGTTCATGATGTAGATGGAAGTAGAGCACATAGTTTGATTGCACCCATATTGGCACCCTTTTTCCTGTAACCACAACAAGATGGCAATCCTTTTTACTTGAGCTGGCTGGGTCATCACAAGTTTTAACTGACAGGTGCCATGTGCTGTCCCATTGTCTAGCATTTTTATTTTTACAGTGTCTTGCTTTGCCACCCCATCTGGGCACCTGAAAGAGCAGCATTGGAGACTCCATAGTCATTCTGCACTGACAGTGTATCTTTGAGTGGTCCAAATAAAACGTACAAGACTGGTGCTTCTACAAACTTTTTGAAAATGAGGATGTGAAATTGTGCATAGAATACCTGTCCAGGTACTTTTAGATTACATCACTCACTAGTGAGTGTGGCGGTAATTTTATTGGAGAACTGTTGAGCCCCATACACCCCCACAGAGTCTGCCGTGTACTAATAACCATCCTCTGAGATGTCTGCTCTGAAGCGTATTCACTGGAACTGTACTCACCATAAACTGAAAGAGGACCATTGCATAGTAGGCGTTAAAGTATTTCTGTACTAAATGTCATTAATCTAAATTATCTCTGCTTTGTAGTCAACTATTGCAGTCTTCCAAAGCTACAGACTGGATACCAAGGAGACCTTTCTGAAAGAACAGAACTTCTTTTTCTAATTTGACAGGTCATAGTACTTTTCAGTGAGGACATCCACCACTAGGAAGGGTATTACTATGTTGTAAGACTGACAGCTGCCTTTTTGAACCATGAGTATGCTAATGTTGCTACTCAAGAGAGTATTTTCAGAAACATACATGAAACACACTCATTAACTAAAATGCCTGAGTAAGAAGAACAAAAGCTGAAAAGTTCTAGGACATCAGTATGGATTTTATACCTCTTAAGGGTTACACTGATAATGTTTCTCAAAGAAACTTTGCACATCCTAGTCAAAACAAAACTTCTACCGTGTTTCTTTTAATTAGTTCAGCCCCAGCAGGGATTAAATAATCATGTTGCTTCCTAAAAATGCATAAAGTAGTTTGATCTCCTTACTTAATAAGTCCTTTCATAATCACAATATTATCAGAAAGGTGTGTATGTTAATCTTCTGTGTTATATTAGACAATATATTAGAAAATACCACACATCTGATATAGACAGATTTGCTGTTTGTGTATATTATATACAGGAAATACCAGGTAAAGTCTGTAGCCAACCATTCTATTCTGTGGTATCAGAGATGTTGAGTACTATGTCACTGAAATACTTTAAGATGCTTGTATCGAATAACTGCTGTCTGAGATTTCCAGACTTGTTTGGTACAACATATTCTTCAAAGACACAAAGACTTTTTAGAGAGGTCTGAAGGCAGAACAGTGTTCTCTGGAAGAGTCTTTTGAGTGGATCCTGCTTACCACTGCGTTAAGAGTAAAAACTAATTACAGTGCTCTAGTCTCAGACTTAATGGCATTGAGCATTTCTGACTACAGCCCTGAGACATGAAAACTGACATATTGATACAGGTCTGTTGGCGTTTTAAAAAAAAGGGTTCTCCGTTTGTTCTTCTTATTTTTTTCTCTTAAAAATTTTTCCCCATATGTGTTGCTAGGAAACAAATTGCTGAGTACTTAGGAGAGACAAAATACCAGGCCACAGGGAGGGGTCCAGGTGGCTGCCGTCTTTTACCTGGGATTTTGTCGTGTAAGGCGAGATGCCACGAGATTTGAACTGGAAAAAAGGCGGTGGATGGGACCCCTAGCTCTCTTGTTCTTCTGGCATTGGAGGAGAGTAGCTGCTCTTGTGGTGGAGGGAATTCATTGCTTTTGCATTCTTGCATTCTTGCTGCCAGAAAGCCCCGGGATTCCAAGCCC